>NWUY0300042862.1:12767-22890 GCA_004151065.3 Larix sibirica | reverse complement strand
TGAACATGAACAAGTTCAGAATGTATTTCTTCTTGTTGGAGATGTGACTCAAGTTGTAGAAAATCAAGTGTGTCTTGTGAATCTTGTACACAATTTTGAATATGAGTGAGAGTTGTCTTGTCGACCAGGGTAGTGTTGTCGATAGAAGAGAGAAGTAGAGTGTTCAATAACTCTACTAAACTATTGGTAAATTGTGACTGAAGACTTACTCAAATAAAGAAGGGCTTCTTGCAACTCCACCCGTTTAGAAACAAACTCAACAATTGAAGTCTCAAACTCAACAGCTGGAGGGTGTCGGCTTCTACCGAAAATGCACCCAAGTACAATGCAATTCAACTTAATTCTGAGAGGTACAAAAGACTAGTTGCAAGTTACAAAACACAATTGAACTTACGATGATGGTTGATTATGAAGTTAAATTGATGATGCTTCAATGCTGATGTTGTTGTATGATTGCTTGATTTTTGCTTCACGATGTGATGTTGTTGTCAATTACATGTGCTTGATTGTATTCTTGAAGTTGTTGTCTTTGATTACAAATGAGATTGATAAAAATCCTTATATCTCCTTCAATGGAAACCTTTATAACTTCGTTATTCCATTACATATATTAGCAAAAATAAATAATCCCCTTCACAATAATGGTCTCTCACACACACACACACACATATTTAACCACAAGCAAATGACATACAATGTATCAACTTATAACTTATAACTTCTTATTACGTTTCTCTCCCTCAAACGAAATCCTTATATCTTGAGTTTGAAAGCTTAATGATAACGTATGGGAGGACAACTTTGACTTACAATGTTCATTAATTTGTTGAATGGGACAAACTTTGAACTTGTTGATGTCAACGCTTTGAGTTCTTTGATTTATAAGTTGGATAAGTGATGATTATTCACTCGATCCTTCAAATACTCCTTAACTTTCTCATCCATTCAGGGTAGTTTTACTTGCCAATGAGCACTGCTCCAACTAAAGAAGTTAAACAATACATCTTGAACCGTATTTTAAAGAGAAATAGGTGCAGGTCACAGTCTCTGACTCCTTTTTACAATATTCTAAAGTAAAAATATTCTCAGTAACTATCTAAGTTTGCATAAGAGAGTCAATTTCTCCACAATACAATCATTTTTTCCTACATTTCTCTCTATGTCAAAGCTTTCTTTTTTCTACATTTCTCTCTATGTCAAACCCAAAAAAGCTTTGACAAGTATTAATTCCCTTTAAAAATGATTACCCCACATCTATCCTACAAAGACATATTTACAATAGAGGCAATAAGATATATCTACTCTAGAACAATACCAAGCAACTATACCCAACAATAATATGATATACAAATACTATTGTATCAATACCAGTCTTCAACGGAGAGAGGTGGCCCAACATATCTCCTAAAGATTTCCAATGCAATGTTCAATACTAGTCTTCAATGTAGAGAGGTGGCCCAGTATTAAAAAATACAGTCTTAAATGTAGCCCTTTAATAAGTGATAAATGTGACAATTCCACAAGTGATATACACAACAACTTCACAAGTGATATATGCAATAATACCAGTCTTTGTACACTTCAACGCATTCAATCCCGTAGTCTTCAACATAAATATATTGTTGTCATGGATAAATTCCGAACTTAGAGGCCATTATTGTTTGCAAATATTGGTCTATTTTCACTGGAGTCTTGAGCGTGACAGACCGATGGTTGAAACTTGGATAGCTTAAAAATATATGGAAAACGTGTTCTATTTGTAGCATTGAGCTTAAAAAACTCTACATCGATACATAAAATAAGAATGAAAGTTTATGGTTTCAACCTTTCAGGGACGCGATCTAGTGGAGAGAGATTCAATGATCCATATTACCTACACACCATTCATCTATTTACTCAGATACACACCATTCATCTCCTTCAAATCACAGACAGGTTGTCATCTCCGTCAAATTGCATACATGTTGCACAAGGAGATGGTCACAACTATAAAAAACAAGGACGAGAATGCACAAGAACGAAGATGAGGGAGAGGGCTCATACAGATGGTGAGGGTGGTCACGTGGAGATGGATGTGAGGAAACCCACGTAGATGGATATGTTCATGCAGATGGAGAGGCTCACGTGAGGCACACAAATAAGCAGGAGTGCAGAATGTAGGTCACAGATTCGGTAGGGAATAAGGCAGACTGTCGGGACATGATTGAGGAGAGCCCTACTTTGGTAGGAAAATATGTAGAGATAAGGATATTCTACAAGCCCTAATAACAGTAGGGTGGCTCTGATACCACTGTTGGGATTCCTAGTTGGGAAAATAAACATAGACTAAACAAAGACAATCAAAGTTAGGCATGAAAGCTCATTCTTTTCATTAAGATAGAATACATATTTATACAATCATATGATTCTTGGATTTGTATTTCCGAGGGGTCTCTTCAACTTTTGAGATGACTCTCCGTCTTCACCTAATCCTAACGGATTAGGTTCCATCATGTCAAAAATCCATATGTTTCTAAAGGTCTCTTCTAGCCTATCCTTGAATCTATTTAAGATGTAGTGTGTATGGCATATATGTAAACAACTTGCTTTTTTCATGCAAAATATATTCACCACTTTAAATAAGTTGTGTATTTTCAATTTCATTGATTATTTTTAGGTTTTTAAACATATCCAAAAAAAGAAATCTAAACCTAAAATTAACGGGTTATTAATTTATTCTACATTTATCTTTACCTTAAGAATACAATTAAAATTGATGGGCTATTAATTTATGTTACATTTATCTATAGCTTAAGAATAAAATTATTTATTAAGCGTTGAAATTTGTAATGCACCCCTCTTTGTCATTTTGATAAAATATTTAGACATTTTAATTGTATTTGTTGATAAGCAACTAAAATGTTAACCATATTAAATTACCAAAATAGGTAATAACATTTGAGCGTCAAATTTAACAACCATGCAATGGTAAACATTTGACCATCTAGGGAGGTAGGCGTGGGGGGGATCATTTTCGACCCCAACATAAGTACAATGTTAACCTATGAATGGGGTCTAGGAAAAGCAACCAACAATCAAGTGAAACATCATGTTTTCTATCTTGGATTAGATCTTATTGCTTCTCTAGGGATTCAAAAGGTCGTCATTCTTGGAGACTCCCTTTTGGTTATTTCTCAAATCTGAAAACAAGTGGAATTAGAGGATAGGATTTCTGAGAGGCTTCATAAGCATATCATAAATATTCTCCAACATATCCCGAATACCAAATTGATGCATATACGATGTGACAACAATAAGAGGGCTGATAAATTAGCAAACAAAGCTTCGATGTTGGCAAAAGGGACAATGGTGCAAAATGGGGGCCAATAAACATCACGTTGGCTCCCCTACGAACTAACAAGCACCGTTATAAGGATACATGGTCTATAGGACACCTGCCATATGCAATTAATGGAATCCACTACCACTAATGGAGTCACCGTTGTTTCACTCCCCAAGAAAATATTGTAAGGCACCACATGACTTCAAGCATGGGAGAACCTTCTAGAAGTTTGGCCACTAGTCAAGTACATCATAGATGTAGTAATATGATGTCCCTCCTTTATGCCAACATATTTGGGATAAAGGCCTGTAGCCATATCGAGTCCAAGTTTGTGAATTTTGTAGAGAGGAACAACATGGTGATGGCGACTTTGATTTTGGTGGAAGATGATGCATTCCCCTACTCTCAGGGGGAGTGGCTCTCCATTCAAACTATATGTGGGCCGTTGGAAATTATCAGGATTGAAGTGAGAATTCACATTAGGTTGGAAACAAAGGATATATCCTGGTTTATCTTTCCAAATTGCAAGGAATTGAGTGTTGGTGGGGGAGAACTATAGTA
Organism: Larix sibirica; assembly: GCA_004151065.3. Lineage (NCBI taxonomy): Eukaryota > Viridiplantae > Streptophyta > Pinopsida > Pinales > Pinaceae > Larix > Larix sibirica. The sequence continues at coordinate 19,007 of NWUY0300042862.1, read as the reverse complement.
GGCCCTAGTATAAAGGCGAAAGAATTGGAAGCTAAGTTTGTGGAGCTTACAGTTGGAATAAGGGATGTAAGAGTTGATATTAGGGAAATGAAGAGTAATTTGTCATGGATAAACTCACAGTTGGTTGAAGTCTTAGAGGTTGTTTGTCAAATTACCTCGCATACCTCGGGTTTGGATACTTGTTTGGAAGAGGTTGAAGAGCGTATTCGGGTGTATGGTCATGAAGTGGAGACCATGATGACTACTATGGATCGCCACCATAAGCTATTGACTACGAGACACTCCAAGGTCATCCAACAAGTTGGAAGCAGACCCATGGAGGACAACTCAATTATTTAAGCTCCTCACACCATTGTGGACATTTATAGTTCCACTGGACATTTAGGGAACAATGCAGCTCCTTAGGTCATGAATAAGGGTCTCAACATTGGTTCACACTAGTTAGTTATGCTATGTTTTTTTGGTTTTTTGCTCAACCAATATGTTAAAGCATATTGTTGTTTAGTAGATGTTAGTTTTGAGTCAGAAGAAATAGGAATTTTGGTAAATGCAACAGAGCAGAACACTACTCAAGACAATCTGTTGCTTCTTTTTGAATTGTTGTAAATTGTTATGCTGATATTTTTCAACCTTTTATCAATATAAATTTACCTGTTTTAGTTTGAAAAAAAAAATTGAACATCAAATTCCAACACGGAATATAATTATCGACACGAGTTAATAAGAGCATAGTCTAAAAGTTTTACGATCTCAAACGAAAAAATTTGATTTTTTCGGCACGATTTTGAAAAAATCCGACATAAATTTTTATAAATCCTGGTTACAACTCTCAAGCTCTGAAATTTTGGATGCCTCGAGGGTTTTTGATGGTGTTGAATCCATTTCTACCATCAAAATCGCCATTAAAACACAGTTAAATTCAAATTTTACAAAATAAAAAAAGTCATCCAAACCCCATAGAAATCAAATAGTCCAATTCTTAAACAACTACATTCATAAAATCACTTAAAAGCCATGATATAATCTTATAAGATGATATATCAACATCAATATATACATACCAAAGGCATTATCAACATATTTTTAAACTTTTTCTAATTATCTTATTTTTTAATTGACCAAGTTACATTTTGATCCATTCCTGATATTGTTTTAAGGAGATTACTATCAAGAGACTTCAATGTTTTGTGACACGTAAGATCCTTAATTATTTTATAATTGACAAAGTTACATTTTGATCCATTCTTGATATTGTTTTAGAATTACAGTAAGGAGATTACTATCAAGATACTATACTTCAATGTTTTGTGACACGTAGGACTGCTGCGTAGGATAAATGATAATCAAAATGCTCGGTTTTAAGGTGATTTTGGGATAAAAATTAGTTAAATTTTTTGCTGGAAATTGTTATTTTCACAATTTTGTAATTTTTATAATCAAAATTATCTGTTCTATCTAAACTTATTGTCCAATTTTAAAACTATTACTATTTTGACAAGAATTACTCTACCAAATTCCAACTTGATTAGCCCTTATACAGCTCCCCAAACATTCACGAAGTGAAGTATATTCTTTCAATATACTACGGAAGGATATATTTACAAACCAAAAACAAATTAGGGTATATTCTTTCCATCTATTCCGCAAAAGATATTTTCCCAAAACAAACAAATTAGGGTATATTCTTTCAAATTATTCACTTCGCAACTTCGACGAATTTGCAATTTGGGAAATCAATCAGATCGCTCTTTGACGACAGAGGGTTCAGCTTGCCGGCGCCGCAGCCTTCAACGCGAAATGATTTGATTTTATATTGTTGCCGTCAGGAAGCGTAGACTGGAACAGTATACGCGACTCTGCCAGAAGAGAACAAACCCTTATATATCATCTCATCACAGAGATGCTGCCTACATATCTCTCTGAATTTCTTTACTCGCAACTTGGTGCGATCATCCATTTTCCTGTGTAGAATTACAGTTGGAAATTGGAGCCCTTAAGATTTGCTTTGATGGAGGCGTAAATACCCGAACAAGGCGCCCCTGTGCTGTTAGTTCTTAAGGCCATGAGGAAGACAAGGAATCCAGTGCAATTCCATACTATTGGATTGTTGGGTAGGCTTTATTTAGCACAATTAGCCTAGGTTCGATTCTCAGCCCCATTTCCAGGATACCCCAAGGAACACATCCCAGGAATTCCAACCCAGAAAGAAAAGATGCGAAACGCTGTGCCCTCTTGCTTCTCAGGCGAGACGAAAGGGAAAGCCACGGAGAATCTGGTGGCGTCTACTTACCATTTAGGCGGCATAGCCCGTACTGTTATAACCGTTACTTGGTACAAGGATGTTATGGGTCAAGGCCTGTGCGTTGCTTTTGGAGAACCGCTGGCGAGTAGATTCGTCTGTAAAGTGGAGATGAAACGCTGGAATTTCTGGAGAAAGCAGGGATCATGGACGAGCTCCGATATTATCAGTGGCAGCAGAGTGGAAGTATTCTGGAACTTAGGATCTGCGAAGTTCGTGGCGGGGCCTGAGCCTGAACGAGGGTATTACGTTGCCATTGTGTGCAACGAGGAGATGGTTTTGTTATTGGGCGACATGGAAGAGGAGGCATACAGGAAGACCAAATCCAGGCCCTCTGTCCACGCGGTTCTGGTGTCAAAAGAGGAACACGTCCACGGCAAAGAATGTTTTGCTACAATGGCTCGCTTTGATGATGGGGAGCGATCACATGAAGTTTCGATTGAGTACCAAACCAAACGAGCCGGCGATCCGGCGCTTGTTATCAGCATTAATAGGGAGCTCGCCGTGGAAGTGAAGCATTTGTTGTGGAAATTCAGGGGCAACGGTACCATTTATGTGGAAGGAGTTCCTGTTGAAATCTTATGGGATGTCCACGACTGGCTTTTTAATCCTGGACTCGGACACCATGCCTTGTTCATTTTCAAGTCCATGTTGCAGCCACTCGATCCCCTGACTTCCAAGGGCTTGAACGACTGTGGCGTTCCTTCGGATTTCTGTCTTTTGGTTAACGCATGGACATAGAGGGCTATGTCATCTACAAAATTGTTGTTAGAGGCACCTCAAAATTGTTGTTTTGGTTAACGCATGGACATAGAGGGCCATGTCATTTACAAAATTGTTGTTAGAGGCACCTCTTTGATGAATGTTTTATTCAAGAAGAGGACATAGAAAAATCTCTATGATGTAATATGTTTTAGCTAGCACAGCTACTTAACTTGTGGTGGGTGAATATTGATAGAACACAAGTTAAGTGTCTTATATGTTAATTGTTATTCATGTGTAGTTGTAATCTCTCGTTGTCTATACTTGAGCTAGCTGTTATCACATGCCTTCTTCCAGTTAAATGGGTTATCTCCCACGAAGTGCTCGTTATCCATGCATCAAATACCAATTATTTTTATATTCTTTCTATAAAATTAATTTGAATAGTACACTTATTTTGGTGTGACCACTATAAAATCAATCTAGACAATACACTTGTCTCATTCTCGTGCAATCTAGGATCCGTGGAGATCAACCACCATCCGAGATCAAAAGTGAAGAGAATAACACCCATAGGCGTTATTCTAACACCTATTGGTGTAATTATGTAGCTGAACCAATATAAATTTGTAAATAATTGGGCACTACTAGCTTGTATTTTGGGGATAATTATTCAACTATGACATCATTCTTTGTTGCTATCATAATGGCATAAGAAAAAAATTATATGTATTCATAAAGTAATTCTCACAACAATTTTAAGATAGGTATATCATCTCACCTAAGAGGAGATGAAATTTATAGTTATAAAAGCAATTCTAAGATGCCACAAGGTAAGTATATCTAACTATTGTTTCATACACATGCACCTACACAATACGTACTACATAGTATGAGAATGTTGAGCAAGCAAACATACTCAACTTAGAGTCAATCAACCATTATATTAGTAGCAAACACCACTCCCTTGCGGTTACCCCCATTAGCATAATGATCATGGTATAGGATTTAATTTTTGTCACACACAATGTAATGTACTTAACCATCATAAATAATAAAGCATGAACACTATTAAGAGACATATAAATTCAAAAAAATGAATACAATAGATAATGAAATTTAAACCTATAGAATACAACCTTATATTGGTAATTTCCAAAAGCAATATTCACAAGTCTCTTTAAGGGGCAACATCATTTGCTTAGAGCTCTTGATGAAACATTACATAGCCTTCTAGCTCTATAAATAATTTCTTAATTGCAAAAATCTAATTAAGTGTGGTCCTATCATTAATGGGTATCAACAACCTAGTGGGCCTTATTAAATAATGGCGACCTTTTTACATTAAGTAACTACCCATTAACTATCTAATGAGCCTTATTCAAAGAATATGATCTTGTACATTAATTGACTAATTCCTACATATCTCAAAGTAGGGAGGTTAGAGTAGGGCCCCAGCATGCCCTTCCCCTTTAAAAGAAACATTGTACATTGGTGTAGTTGATGTTCTCTTGTTGCCAATACTACTTCCGGCTGTAACCAAATGGTTCCTTCTTCATCAAGTTCGAGAAGACTACTTTGAACTTGGTAAGTCAGCCCCATGACCTTCTTCGAACAAGACACATGAAATATTGGGTGGATCTTGGAGTGGGAAAGAAGATCTTATTCATAGACAATTTTTCCATTGCATTGGATGATCTAATAGGGTGCATAGAACTTTGGCACTCACTTCTAGTGGCCCTTGTCTTTAAGAGAGGTCTACTTATAAGGTTGCATATAGAAAAATGTTCAATACCCTACTTCAAAATTATCTCATGATAATGTTGATTAGCCTATTACTTCATTCTATTTTGATCCAAAACTAGATTTTCAAGTGTGTAGAGGATGGTTTCTTTGGTGCTAAGTGTACAATCCACTTCTTGAACCTTGGATGTGCTTGGTAAATATGAAGGCACCAAGGGAGGGTTTGGCCATAAACCAATTCATGTAGTGATATTTTTGTAGCACTAATATATGTGGTATTGTACCACCATTCACCAAGGGGTAGTAATTACCCATTGGTGTTTTCAATATGAGGAAAATCATCTCAAATAAGTCTTAAGCACTTGTTAACCACTTATGTTTGACCATCTTTTTTTGGATGATAATTTGTGCTCCTTTTCAAGTTTGTGCCTCATATTTTAAACAATTCTTGCCATAATTTGTTGGTGAAGGTGGGATCATGATATAACACAATTAAAGTAGGCATTCCATGTTAAAAATATGATCCACGCATACCTGAGAAATAGTGGATGGCGTGTCCAAATGGGTTGGATTTTCACCAATGACCAAGGTTCAATTCCCATGAGGGAATTCAACCCATAATGTTGTTGTGGGGGCACCTTGAGGTAGTGGTTGAACATGTGAATCTTGCATTGCACTCCCCGTGCACACATAAGTGGATCAAATCCCACCTTCTTATCATCATTAAGACCAAACACTAATTGTTACGGCTATGGCCACACTTTATGTAGTTAAGTGTTGTCTTGATTAGAGCCATTCTATAAACCCTAGCTACCCCTTATCCATTTCATCTTCCTTGCATCCCCCATGGTAGGGTATTCTCCTTCACCAAATCTCTTTTAAGAGGCGGACTTCAAAGTCTTACATCTTCCTTTTACAATCTATCTTGACTCTTCCTCTATGCCTTCTTGTTTTGTGAAGCTTCTTGCTATCCCTAAAGTGAATCTTTCATATGTTGCTTCTCATCACAAGGCTTTAGCCTTGGATGATTGTGGGCTTATCGAACAATTTATAGGAATATGTCCCTATCCTTAGGCTATGGATCAATCAGTAACTAAGAATTGAAAGCCTCTAACCAAAGGGAATTTCATTCATTGTTTATGTGGTAGGGGTTATTATGATTTCTTATATAAGGAAAATGATGGTAGGGATTTAATATTCATGAGTGGCCCTTAATTCATGGGTCCTAAAGGAATGTATTAAATAGGTGGACTTTATACTTTGATACAAGTGTTGGGTATGTGTTATATTCTTTGCATGTGTGTGTGGAAGAGGGGGGGTGGGGGGTCTTTGACCGCACCTGACGATCCCCTCTGTCTAGTTCTCTATCGTATGCATCGGGCGCTACGTGTGGCACTGGATCAAGGGGGGTTATAGGGGGGCATGTCGATGCCCTCTCCCTTCCGCAAAGCGAGTTTGAAATTTTTTTGGGCTATTTTTGACCTATTTTTGGGTTC
>NWUY0300042861.1:18905-31471 GCA_004151065.3 Larix sibirica | reverse complement strand
ACATTTTTATGAAAATGGAGATAATCTATTTTTATGTTTTTTTTTTTAAATTTTATTTAAAGATTAAATGAGAGATGAAAAGTGTGGAGTTTCACATTGTTAGACAAGTATTCTTTAGTTTCATGATATTTATGCTTAGCATTTGTGTTGCTCATGTATACCATTTTTCACTTCCTTTATTAATTATACTTACAATTTGTGTTGCTTATGTATACCACCTTTCATTTCCTTTATTAATTTCGATCTTCTTGGGTTTTTATATCATACAAATCATTAATAATATCATACACATAATTAATAATAGTTGTAGGAAATTCTATATTGTAATGGAATCGTTTAATATTGAATTAATATTCCCCATTCTTGCTTTCGAATGCCATGGGTTTGTAAATATTTTTTTCTCCATCTAAAATTAATTTGACCATTGCTAAGAATTTGGTTAATAACTACTATGGATTATGTTAATCAATAAAATGTTTGTGATGTAATATTTGCAATAATAAATGAATTTAGAATCATATAGTTGAATATTACTCACAATTAGTTTGCTTTATAATATTAATGTAAATTTTTATTTTTACATAGATATAAGATGTGTACAAATTAAAATGTGATTTTTTTCAATTCTTTAAACTTGAAACAATGGATTCTTTTTAGCTAATTGCATACATATGTAGTGTTCTTCTTTGGATGCATTGTTATGTTTGTAAATAATGTCTTAGAAAATCTGGATCAATGTTCCTGGCCAAACATATTTGTCATTCATAGGTTTATACTTTACTTGATACCTTGATTAAAGTCTAGGTTTATAATTCATTTTACTACTTTGAAATAGTCACATAAGCATCAAAAGGTATTTTTTCAGCTTATGATAAAGAAATTTCATGATCCATGTGTCCATATCAAGAATTGAAACCATCATATTGAGATATCATTTTTTTTATTTTTTATCAGTAAGCAGAGAACCTCCTATTACTTGAATCCAAAAATATGGTACAAAGATACATATACAAACGAGCCATCCGAGCTCGTTCCACATTGAAGAACAGAGATACAGGATCCCCAGTGTGGATGAATTATCAGAGAAAGAAGAAATACATCGATAGGAAACATAGCCTTAATACAACCGTCACCTAGGAGGGCCAACAAAAAACCCTAGAGAACTAAGAAAGAAACAAGCCACATGGCTAGAATACCGGAGCAAAAACAGAGAAGGGAGCAGAGTTCCACTGGTTCCAGAACATCAAAGAGGACCGCAAAATAGAACAGAACGACCAGCTGACCGTGCTCGGCATAGGAGAGACCAAAAGCATCGTAGACAACACCTGAGACAATCCACCTCAAAAACGACACGAGAGACTTAAATATTATTATCACCGCAGCTGAAAGCTAGTACTGCCGATAGAGACTGTGAAACATATCCAAAACCATAAACCAAAGAACCAAGCCAAAATCGCAGAGCCACAAGATCATCCGCATAGCCTCATGGGGTAGGTTGGTTACTGCGCGGGATCACCGGGTCCATGCGCCGAACCTCCCTTAACGAATCTAGATAGTCTTTCAGCGTCTCCTTCAAAACACGAACTCCAGACAAATTAGCTTGCTGCCCACCTTTTATAATCTGGATAGACTCCCTCAGGGCATTGGCCAACTGGTTCTTGGCCTAGATATCTCTGGCCAGGAGGATCCTAACCACCCAGAAAGGATTGGCAATCAATGGTCTCCCTGACTGAGCTTCGTATTCCCTCAGAAGGGCCACCTCCCTATGAGCAATTTGGGACTCGATAATGGCTTGGGTAAGGATTTTAGGTTTTCGCGGTATGAAGAGTTTGAGTGGTTTGATGAAAACTAAAATGCCAATCGTGGAGTATCTGACAAACCACTCAAAATGGCCTGGGTCTCAGCCAGATACTGATCACCCCAACTGAAAGGCTAGGGGATCGTCGATTCCATCTCCATAGGAGGTTGATGAGTAGAGCTTTCCCCTAGAAGATGAATTTCCCTCCCCGGTCTGGAGGAACTACCGATTCTACTACCACCTCTACGACTGCTAGCTCTAAGACGAGGGACCATGAACACTATCGAAACAATAAATAACCAACGAAAAATAAGATGCCCAGACTGATAGGGAAGGCCCGCACATAGGACCATACTTATAACAATAACCCAAAGGAGCTGAGAGGCAGCGCAGCCAGGATTAGCCGGGATGACAATTACTCCATACATGGAGAAGTACCACACGATGAAATGGCCATTGATGGCGAGTACAGATCGTTGATCTTGCAATCCGCAGGGCAGGTACCATCCATCACTTGAATCTTGAGGTGATGAAACTTACGCACCTTCGAACTTCCCTCACCTTTAATCATGAGGGTTTAGAGACAGTTAAAAAATGATGAGATCAGTTGTCTCCATAACTCCATGGAACGGATAAGAGGCGTCGAACGAGACAGGAGGAGGATTACAATCCCGGATAGCTGTGGAAATGACTTCTCAAGGCATTTGGCCCCGTGTCACTCAATTATTCCATAAATTCCACCGTAATGATAGCCCTGACATGATTTGAGTTAGTGGGATCCTGCGTGGCCTCATCGTGTCTGGACGTCAGCACAACCTGATGAACAGGATCCTCGATTTCAACCTTGTATTCCAAGTGGCTTGAAAGGGAACCTTCGACATTCCTACCGTCGGCGATAAGTAACGTTGTGGCGGGATTCACCTCCCCCATCTGCTCAGGAGGGGGACAGCTAGCATCCTGGAAATTCCACCTATCATGGTCATGATCCATGCAACCATCCAAGTGTCTTAAATCATCCGCAGCCAGCCCTCTACACACCCTGCACAGGTCGTCATCCTCAATTTCCAACAAGCTCCCCCTAAAAAAAGAGACACCTGCCTCCACACCCTTGTTAGCCACAGCGTCCGCCACCTTGTTGCCTTTCCTGCAAATGTGCAAAAACTAAATGGCCATATGGGAATTCAATAAACCACTAAGGGCTAGGAGGCGACTCTCCCAGTGCCAATTATTGGAGATTTTGGCTATGTCCGACCCACACTGTAACCTTTTCGCCATAGAGATAATAACTAGCGAGTCTCCTTCCAATTCCAGTGGAGTCCAACCTTTATGGAAATCCCACCTTATGTCACTGACCATACCTTCCAACTCTACGATGTTGTTAGTGTTTTCCCCAAGATATCCCCAGTAGATGCCCTTGATGTCGCCAATGACATTCCTGATGACCCAGCCAGACCCGGGTTCCCTTTCGCCGCACCGTCAAAGTTTAGTTTGAATGTGCCATCCTGCGGACATCTCCATTGCTCTAGACTGGGCGGAGGCGCGGTCCTCTTGCTGGGAAGACGAATGCTGATAGGTAAATTGAAAATGCCCCACTCGTAAAGAATTTGCCTTTCATTGATATCCGTTTTCATAGCCTCTGGGTTCCACTGATTTAGAGTAAGAGTTTCCTTTATATGATTTTCAATCTGTTGCCATATACTATCCATGGTGCGAGTCTTATTATAAAAAATGCGGCAATTTCTTTCTTTCCATATCTCCCACATCGCAAAACCAGGGAATAACTCCCAAATCCGGTTCAAGATTTCACTTTTGAAGGATTTGGGGGGCCAACTAGCCATGGAGAGATCGGGTATGCCTCGAATCCTGGCAGTCTTGCGAAAGCTGTCGGCTCCTCTTTCCCAGATGAAGGAGGCAAACAGGTAGGAGTCCAGGAGGTGGTTGATTGTCTCCACTTCTGTCACACACAATGTGCATATCGACTGTCCGATGAACCCCCGACGTTGCAGATTATCCCAAGTAAGGATACGTCTGTGGAGTAAAATCTAGCTGAAGGTTGTGACTTTGGACCACCACTTACCATTCCATATCTTCCGCCACTTGGCGTCTTTCTCCATTCTACACGTTTCGGTGTATAACCCAATAGCTTCTTTAATGTTGAAATTGCCAGTACTCAAATATCCCCACCGGATCTTATCAGGGCCTTCCAATTTGGGAATCCTATGCTTACATAGCTCGTCATAGAATTCGTCTATATTTTCTTCAGGTGCGAGGTCTTGCCACCACTCCTTAGGTTTCCAATTCCTAAAGTGCCCGTCTTCGGGGTTTTCCTCCCAAAAGTCTTTAACCCACTCCATAGGACCGCTTTGGATGTAGAGAAGAATCTCTGGGTTGTTCACCATATTGTTTAAACTGGGTAACTGTTGCCATGCATCATTGATGAAAAGAGCTGTGGCTCCATCTCTAATTTCCTAGAAACTGTTCTTGTGGACAATTCCCCTATTAAGCTGGGCCACTTTCCAAATGTTCGACCACGGAACTTTAGCCCCATGATGAATGAGTTGTTGTCTGGGCAAATGGGGAGCATATTTATGATGCCACAACCTTCCCTAGGATTACTCCAACTGGGTGATCCACCTCCACCATATTTTAGCTCCCATGATATTGTTGCTGCTGACAGGATCCCTAAGCCCCAAACCACTTGCCTCTTTCGGCCTACACAGGGTATTCCAATCAACAAGAGCCCATTTTCTGTGTCCTTCCTTTCCGCCCCAAAGGAAATTCCTTTCAATGGATCTGATTTGTTTGAGGATATATTTTGGTGCTATAGGAATAGAGAACAGATACAGCGGCATGGCCTGGAGCAGCACCTTAACCAAAATAATATGGCTCGGGAGGTTCAGAGCCCTGAAAGTCCAAAGGTCCAGTTTTTTCTTAAGTTTGTCCAACAGTTCCTTCCATGAAATTTGGTGAATCACAGAATCCGCTAGGGGGGTACCCAGATACTTGGAAGGCAGGCCCCCTTCCGAAAACTGAAAAATCCTGAGGATGTTCCTTCTGGTGATGATCGAAGTGTTGAAGAAATCAACCTGTGATTTGTCCTTGTTGATTCCAACTCGCTGGCTAGGAGGAAAATGTCCAACTCTTTCTTGACTCCTCTTTTTTCCTGAACGTTGGATGGCCCCATCAACATTGTGTCATCAACGAATTGTTGGTGAGTTTGCGGTTCAAGCCCCTCAAACATGGAGAGCCCATGGATCTGACCTTCACCCTGCATAACTTTAAGCATGCGTCCGAGACCCTCAGCAATGATGATGAAGAGGAAGGGCGACAGAGGGTCCCCTTGCCGAATACCCCTGGAGGCCTGGAAGGGCTGAGACGGGGTACCATTGACCAAAATCAAAAAAAGGCAGAAGATACAAGGCTCATCACCCAATTAGTCCAATCCCTATTGAAACCAAACTTCCTAAGCATCTTCTCCAAAAATTGCCAATTGAGTCTATCATATGCTTTAGAGAGATCTAACTTTAGAAGCATACCTAGGATTTTCTTATTCTTTAAGGAATGTATAGTTTCATGCACCAGGATAATACCATCAATTATTTGGCGGCCTTCCACAAAACTAGCTTATTCCAGGGAAATGAGAAGTGGGAGCAGAGGGCATAACCTATTGGCAATAACCTTAGTAGTGATCTTTTAAATGACATTGCATAGGGAAATAGGTCTGAATTTTCCAGGATCTTCTATGTCAGTTTCCTTAAGGATAAGCATGAGGTGAGTCACATTGAGAGCTTTAAGAATGGACCCTCTTTTCCTAGATTCCTCCACGAGCCCCAGAACTTCGTATTTAATCCAACTCCAACAAGCATGGAAGAAGTTCATGGTAAAACCATCCGGGCCAGGGGCTTTGTCCTCGGCCATTTGTTTAACAGTTTCCTCCAACTCTTCCATTTCGATTGGTTTCATCAACATGAGGTTGTGATCGTTTGTTATCACCCTCAGGATGACCTGCAGAACCTAGGATTGAGCCTCGCTCCTGTCAACCATAGGCTCTTCTAGGAGGTCCGCGAAGAAGTCATTAAGAGTTGTTTCCAGATCTCCTTGGGTTTCAGCGTGGGTCCCATCCCTATTTCTGAGCTGCACTATTCTGTTCCCCTACTGGTGTTGGATGGTCGCTTTATGGAAAAAATTGGTATTGCATTCCCCTTCTTGTAGCCATCGGTTCCTAGATTTCTGCTTCCAAAGGATTTCCTCCTACTGCTCCTAGGAGTTGAAGTCATTTAGGAGAAGCTGCTCTTCCTTTCTCAAATCCTCTATAAAACCCTGGGAAAGACCTTTCTGCTAAACTTCTTGCAGTTTTCTGTCCAACCACTTTTTTTCTTGGAAGATGTTCCCAAAGGACTCCATGTTCCAAAGCTTAATTTTATTTTTCAAGATCTTCAGCTTTTGTTGGAACTGGTGCATCAACGTACCTTTGACGAGAGGTATCTCTGACCACCACTAATGAAGTTTTTCCGGGAAATCTTGGTGAAGCAGCCAAAACTATTCAAACCTGAAAGGTCTCCGGAGATTCTCCCTAATCCGCGACCATTCCAGGCTGACCGGCCAGTGGTCAGATCCTGCTGAGGGAAGCACGATTGCAGATAGTTCCCCTCCAGCCATCATTGTGGATTTCCAGACCAGGAACCTGTCCAGTCGACAGGCTATACTTCTGTCCCCCACCCTTTTATTATTCCAGGTGAACATACCATTTGAGGTTTTGATATCCACCAACTCCAAAGCCTCGATGACCTCATTGAAATGAGTGTTGATGGGGCTAAGTTGATGTATTCCTCCTTTTTTCTCCTCCAGATTGCAAATAAGGTTAAAATCCCCTCCAAGGACCCAGAGACAGGACCAACCATCTCCTTCAACGTGTACTGGGAATTCAGAAACAGGGGTTTATTATAGGGTCCTACTGGACCATAGACATTAGAGATGAATCCCCGAGTTTTTGTACACAGAACATGAAAGGCGGTCGAAAGGGAGAAATGGGATGCAAAGAAACCAGAGAGACAAACCTTGCTCAGGTCCCAGAGAATGCCCAACCCTCCTGCCGACCCCCTCGCATCCAACGCCATAACCTCGCATTTATGCCACACTTTGCTGCCTATACCTTTGAGATCCTCCACATAACACTTAGTTTATTGAAGAAACATAACCATTGGTTTTTCCACCTCGGTTTTCCTTCTCACAAGATGAACCTTCAAAAGGCTCTTACAGCCTCGAATGTTCCAGGTTGTAATCCGCATTAAAAACTTATCTGGGGATCGCCGCAAGAGCGACGACTATAGTAGGGTATTGCCTAGATGTAACCAACTTTGATCCTACCATTTGGATCCTCTGCGCATTGCTATGCCTGCCGCATTTTTCTTTTTTGCCTTTCTTTTTCCCTTCTGATTCCTTAGTGGATTCCAAAGTTACTCCTAATAATTTCACATGCTTGGTTTTAAGAATAGCCTTCTCCAGTAAGGAGATCTGCTTGTGCGAGAGAGGATCCGGATCTCCCCCGGAGACAGCCACCTCCAAGCCTTCTATATCTATCCCCTCGAATACCATTTCTTCTCCCTCTTCTCCTTGAAAACCTACTTCTGTCATTACTAACTCTGTGTCTGGTTCTTGGGTGTTATCTTCGGATATGGTCAAGTTTCCTTGGGTCTGATCCTCGAAGATGGTCAAGTTTTCTTGGGGAGAATCACCTTCTTTCTCAGTTTGCAAGACCTCAAACCTGTTGCAGGTCTGATTCCTCTTGCTCTCCTCCAAGCCTACAGTCCTTCTGGCCGCTCTCTTCTTGCTGGTGACTTTGACGAATCCCTCGTCTTTCTTTCCTTCCGATTTGGTGTCTCCTGCCGTATTTTTATTGATGGGGTAATCTCAGAAGAGATGACCATGTTCATGGCACCGTTTACACCTAAAGGGAATTTGCTCGTAATCAATCGCTTGGAACCAATCTTCAACGTCCCAAGTTAAGTCAATAGCGTCCGGAAGGTCTTTAGAGATGTCCATATACAGACAGATTCTGGCATACGATGTATACCTCATCTGTTTAGTCTGCTCCGACACTTTAACAAAGACGCCCAACATATTCCCTATATCTGTGAGAATCTCTTCTTTCTAGTACTCCGTGGGGAGGGAATACAGTCGAATCCACACATGAGCAATCGTGAGGTTTTCCTTATCGGGGTTGAACCTTTCTTTCCACGGCATTAGGTACAGGCCTGCAGAGTGGAAGAAGTATGGTCCCTTATCAAAGATTATGTTACGATCCTCCTCATTGAAAAAGACCACAGTGAAGAACCCCTTGGCCCCGAGCTGGAGGTCATAATTCCCTTGGGGTTTCTAGGTGGTGTTAATCCACCATATCAAATCCTTTTCAGCTGGCCAAATTCCAACAAAATTCCCGGTTAGAGCATGTTATTTCATGTATTGAATATCCTCCCGAATTCTCTCAGAGCGGATCTGAAGTTTTGGGACTGTTTTTTATTTCGGCATGCATTGCCTCGGTTTCCTACTTCCCTGGTTCAGGGGGGATTCCTGGCAGATTCCACTGGTTCCTGCTCCCCCCTTCATCTCTACCATTTTAGAATATTGAATAGTTCCTTTTCCCTTATTCTGATCAGAAGGGGGAGGAGGTTCCTCCCCACCCAGAGGATCGTCCATGGGGACAATCCCTGCCCGTCGAATAGGAATTCGCACAGACCCAATCCCCTACAAACCGCCCAACAATCCCGAGATATCATTTTGTTATTGTTATATTTGAGTGTGTTATTTGTTGTATTATTAATTTTTATAATGTGATTTTAGGCATTCAAGTCCCCAAATAGTGCATGTTTCAAACACAATTTTAATTTTTATGATAATTAAAATGAATACAACTTTTATAAGGAGGAAAAATGATGCACCATAATAAACATATAACTTGACCAGTATTAATACAATATCAACTATAATTATTTTCAACGTTTTTCTTTTACAAAATGAGCACACTTTGATTTTTTAGATTGTTGTAGTTAGTTGTGAACATTTTCACCCTCATCATCATTTTCACCACATNAGATACAAGGCTCATCACCCAATTAGTCCAATCCCTATTGAAACCAAACTTCCTAAGCATCTTCTCCAAAAATTGCCAATTGAGTCTATCATATGCTTTAGAGAGATCTAACTTTAGAAGCATACCTAGGATTTTCTTATTCTTTAAGGAATGTATAGTTTCATGCACCAGGATAATACCATCAATTATTTGGCGGCCTTCCACAAAACTAGCTTATTCCAGGGAAATGAGAAGTGGGAGCAGAGGGCATAACCTATTGGCAATAACCTTAGTAGTGATCTTTTAAATGACATTGCATAGGGAAATAGGTCTGAATTTTCCAGGATCTTCTATGTCAGTTTCCTTAAGGATAAGCATGAGGTGAGTCACATTGAGAGCTTTAAGAATGGACCCTCTTTTCCTAGATTCCTCCACGAGCCCCAGAACTTCGTATTTAATCCAACTCCAACAAGCATGGAAGAAGTTCATGGTAAAACCATCCGGGCCAGGGGCTTTGTCCTCGGCCATTTGTTTAACAGTTTCCTCCAACTCTTCCATTTCGATTGGTTTCATCAACATGAGGTTGTGATCGTTTGTTATCACCCTCAGGATGACCTGCAGAACCTAGGATTGAGCCTCGCTCCTGTCAACCATAGGCTCTTCTAGGAGGTCCGCGAAGAAGTCATTAAGAGTTGTTTCCAGATCTCCTTGGGTTTCAGCGTGGGTCCCATCCCTATTTCTGAGCTGCACTATTCTGTTCCCCTACTGGTGTTGGATGGTCGCTTTATGGAAAAAATTGGTATTGCATTCCCCTTCTTGTAGCCATCGGTTCCTAGATTTCTGCTTCCAAAGGATTTCCTCCTACTGCTCCTAGGAGTTGAAGTCATTTAGGAGAAGCTGCTCTTCCTTTCTCAAATCCTCTATAAAACCCTGGGAAAGACCTTTCTGCTAAACTTCTTGCAGTTTTCTGTCCAACCACTTTTTTTCTTGGAAGATGTTCCCAAAGGACTCCATGTTCCAAAGCTTAATTTTATTTTTCAAGATCTTCAGCTTTTGTTGGAACTGGTGCATCAACGTACCTTTGACGAGAGGTATCTCTGACCACCACTAATGAAGTTTTTCCGGGAAATCTTGGTGAAGCAGCCAAAACTATTCAAACCTGAAAGGTCTCCGGAGATTCTCCCTAATCCGCGACCATTCCAGGCTGACCGGCCAGTGGTCAGATCCTGCTGAGGGAAGCACGATTGCAGATAGTTCCCCTCCAGCCATCATTGTGGATTTCCAGACCAGGAACCTGTCCAGTCGACAGGCTATACTTCTGTCCCCCACCCTTTTATTATTCCAGGTGAACATACCATTTGAGGTTTTGATATCCACCAACTCCAAAGCCTCGATGACCTCATTGAAATGAGTGTTGATGGGGCTAAGTTGATGTATTCCTCCTTTTTTCTCCTCCAGATTGCAAATAAGGTTAAAATCCCCTCCAAGGACCCAGAGACAGGACCAACCATCTCCTTCAACGTGTACTGGGAATTCAGAAACAGGGGTTTATTATAGGGTCCTACTGGACCATAGACATTAGAGATGAATCCCCGAGTTTTTGTACACAGAACATGAAAGGCGGTCGAAAGGGAGAAATGGGATGCAAAGAAACCAGAGAGACAAACCTTGCTCAGGTCCCAGAGAATGCCCAACCCTCCTGCCGACCCCCTCGCATCCAACGCCATAACCTCGCATTTATGCCACACTTTGCTGCCTATACCTTTGAGATCCTCCACATAACACTTAGTTTATTGAAGAAACATAACCATTGGTTTTTCCACCTCGGTTTTCCTTCTCACAAGATGAACCTTCAAAAGGCTCTTACAGCCTCGAATGTTCCAGGTTGTAATCCGCATTAAAAACTTATCTGGGGATCGCCGCAAGAGCGACGACTATAGTAGGGTATTGCCTAGATGTAACCAACTTTGATCCTACCATTTGGATCCTCTGCGCATTGCTATGCCTGCCGCATTTTTCTTTTTTGCCTTTCTTTTTCCCTTCTGATTCCTTAGTGGATTCCAAAGTTACTCCTAATAATTTCACATGCTTGGTTTTAAGAATAGCCTTCTCCAGTAAGGAGATCTGCTTGTGCGAGAGAGGATCCGGATCTCCCCCGGAGACAGCCACCTCCAAGCCTTCTATATCTATCCCCTCGAATACCATTTCTTCTCCCTCTTCTCCTTGAAAACCTACTTCTGTCATTACTAACTCTGTGTCTGGTTCTTGGGTGTTATCTTCGGATATGGTCAAGTTTCCTTGGGTCTGATCCTCGAAGATGGTCAAGTTTTCTTGGGGAGAATCACCTTCTTTCTCAGTTTGCAAGACCTCAAACCTGTTGCAGGTCTGATTCCTCTTGCTCTCCTCCAAGCCTACAGTCCTTCTGGCCGCTCTCTTCTTGCTGGTGACTTTGACGAATCCCTCGTCTTTCTTTCCTTCCGATTTGGTGTCTCCTGCCGTATTTTTATTGATGGGGTAATCTCAGAAGAGATGACCATGTTCATGGCACCGTTTACACCTAAAGGGAATTTGCTCGTAATCAATCGCTTGGAACCAATCTTCAACGTCCCAAGTTAAGTCAATAGCGTCCGGAAGGTCTTTAGAGATGTCCATATACAGACAGATTCTGGCATACGATGTATACCTCATCTGTTTAGTCTGCTCCGACACTTTAACAAAGACGCCCAACATATTCCCTATATCTGTGAGAATCTCTTCTTTCTAGTACTCCGTGGGGAGGGAATACAGTCGAATCCACACATGAGCAATCGTGAGGTTTTCCTTATCGGGGTTGAACCTTTCTTTCCACGGCATTAGGTACAGGCCTGCAGAGTGGAAGAAGTATGGTCCCTTATCAAAGATTATGTTACGATCCTCCTCATTGAAAAAGACCACAGTGAAGAACCCCTTGGCCCCGAGCTGGAGGTCATAATTCCCTTGGGGTTTCTAGGTGGTGTTAATCCACCATATCAAATCCTTTTCAGCTGGCCAAATTCCAACAAAATTCCCGGTTAGAGCATGTTATTTCATGTATTGAATATCCTCCCGAATTCTCTCAGAGCGGATCTGAAGTTTTGGGACTGTTTTTTATTTCGGCATGCATTGCCTCGGTTTCCTACTTCCCTGGTTCAGGGGGGATTCCTGGCAGATTCCACTGGTTCCTGCTCCCCCCTTCATCTCTACCATTTTAGAATATTGAATAGTTCCTTTTCCCTTATTCTGATCAGAAGGGGGAGGAGGTTCCTCCCCACCCAGAGGATCGTCCATGGGGACAATCCCTGCCCGTCGAATAGGAATTCGCACAGACCCAATCCCCTACAAACCGCCCAACAATCCCGAGATATCATTTTGTTATTGTTATATTTGAGTGTGTTATTTGTTGTATTATTAATTTTTATAATGTGATTTTAGGCATTCAAGTCCCCAAATAGTGCATGTTTCAAACACAATTTTAATTTTTATGATAATTAAAATGAATACAACTTTTATAAGGAGGAAAAATGATGCACCATAATAAACATATAACTTGACCAGTATTAATACAATATCAACTATAATTATTTTCAACGTTTTTCTTTTACAAAATGAGCACACTTTGATTTTTTAGATTGTTGTAGTTAGTTGTGAACATTTTCACCCTCATCATCATTTTCACCACAT
>NWUY0300042859.1:39975-61453 GCA_004151065.3 Larix sibirica | reverse complement strand
GTATACATGTTGGAATGACAACTTTTAGTTGTGTGAAGGAACCAAAGATTCTAGAGTTCTCACCCACTCTATTTGATTAAAGCTCAATGAGAGAACGTGTCCCACAGTTGGACCCAAAGGTTACCGACTAAGTTGTACTGAGTTGGCTTTCAAGTGAGCCAACAAATATTGATTATGATCTTCTAAATATGAACAAGTGTACTTGTTCATATTTAGAAGATCATAAGTCCTTCTAGGCCAACTTGTCCCTTTAAAAAAAAATTGCTTGTTCATACCTTGTGAATAGTTTTAATAAGTTGATGTAGCATGATGCCATTTGAAAAAGAATTGGATTCCCTACGATTTAGACATCAATGTGGTACTCTCGAATGTTTTTTGCTTGTTAATTATGTGTTTCTCTTCAGCGACTTATAATTTTCGAGTTTTTCACTCAGGCCTCCAAAGCTGGAGTATCCGTCCCGGTGGTTAAAACTTAGGAGGTTATTAAATTCTTAGTATATATGTATATTACCATGATATTCATCAATATTGAGTCATATAAACATGCACTAGGTCCCCCTAGGTTTATTTTTGTTTTTCGCAAATAAAATTTTTTATCGTAAAATGAGTCCTTTTTTAATGTTTTAAATCTAAACAATAAAAAAAAGCATAAAAAGTGGTTAAGATGTGGTTTTTTTCATGGGGGTACTCATTTTCTAACTCAAAGAATCCACTATACCCCTAAACCGACTTTGAGAATAATTTAAGTGATTATTTGTCACTTAAATTAAAATTCTCTCGAAAATGGCCAAAAAGACATAATAAAGTAAAAATCGACGCTCTTAAATCAATGGGAACATGCCAGAGACATGATCTCAGTGGTGGCTACGTAGTTAATTGGAAATGAGAGTGAGTTATATAGAGCCTTGATATGGTAGTTGGGCTAGTTTTGAAGAGGTGGCGGACTACAAGAGCATGAGAGGGTTGCATATCTCCTTGAGGAAGGGTGCATTCCTTATGCGGCGTCTTCACATTGAGTGGGAGTCAATACCAATGAGGATGGGTGCATCTCTTGAGAGATGGTGCCATCCTTTGGAGTTTAAACAAGATATCAAATCCCCCAATTATCTCAAGTTGCCCCAGTCATATTCAGTTAGCCAATGCACCCCCCTAGGGTCTCTTGGGATATTTAAATAGGGTCCATTCTCATTGTTTAATATGGAATGTGGAACCTATACTCTTGCAAGTAATTTTATTGTTGAATCTTGTTATGAATAAAAAGGCTTTGGAGGTCTTACATGGTGTCTCTGGCTCAATTTGGATGATCATTGTCTCATGTGTATGTTGAGGTAATCTGTAGAGCTTTTCTTTTCACTCACTTCTTGTCAAATACTAGCCTAATGAAGGAATGGTTCTAATAAATAGGAGTGAGTAAAGTTCTTTCTATTACTCATTTAATTTATTTATGTTCAAGATCTAGAATTACGTGCATGCTTATTTTCTCTTATGCATGCTCTTCTGTTCTTTAGAATGATTTTTACTATATTTGACGAGTTTCTTGGAAAGTGTGAAGGTTTCTATAGCTGCTTCCTTTGGATCCATGGTTGATCTTGCTTATTTCTCTCATTATACAAAGTTGTTATCTAATTGAGGAATACATAGTCCCTCTTAGAGCCATCATTGCAACTCCATTGCCTAAGTTCCAAGGGCACTTCTTCTTCACCTTCTATCCTCTTAAAATTATATTAATATTTTTTTATTGGTTACTTGTTCTATAGTTTAGATCTATTCTTTCTTCAAAGTGATATTTGAAATCAGATCTTAGTTATAGTATGTTTATGCTTAGCTCTGAATACTTTTAAAGCTTACCTTATATCCAGATCTAACATCAAATTTTCCTTTTTATGCAACCTATTTAAAAGTATATCTAAAGTTTTGTTTAAAGAAATATTTTCAATACTTTAAAAGTAAATATATATCATTTGAGTGCTTCTTATTGGATTCCCCAAATGGGAAATCTAAGACCCTAAGGAAGGATTGCTTTCCTTAGTTATTTTGTCAGCTTTTAGTGTAGTTAACTTAGTTTATTTTTTGAGTAATTTTGAAGTTTATCCAAAGACACGTTTAAAGTGTTTTTGGGCATATTCTACTAATATTTGTTGGATGTATTTTAGATTTTGACAAACAAGTAGAGGGGAACTCTGCTGAAATTTTGAAGATCTAGACGATCCGAGGCTTCATACCTTGTTTTACCTTCATAGCTCTGTTAGAATATTCCATAATGATTGTAATCTTAGTGATCCTATTCTTCAAAGGATCACAAGAATTTATTTTTTACACTTGTAATAATCAATAATAAAAATAAATCAAGTGGGATACCCAACGCCCACACCCCATCCCCCCTGGGGGGATTCACATTTTTCGTGGTGGTGTGATTTTTTCACTTTTCTTGTATTCTCATTTTGATACTAACTTGTGGGTATTATACTCTAATATATTAGATTAGTCTACTTTTCTTTCAATCATTTTACATTTTTCAAAGTAATGAACAAAGGCCTTGATTTCCCAAAGTATGTTCTCACCACTTTTGAAAGGGCTTGCTTGAGTAATTGGCAGATGATCAAAAAAAGAGATTCCTAGCCTGTAGTAATTAGTGAAACATTTGTTTTAATTTTCAATTTTATTTTCAAGTAACTGGAATGAATAATTAGCTCTTTTTGTGTATTCTCTTTTCCATCGCAGGCATGCCTAAGCTTTGGAACAACCAAAAAAAAATTGTAGCATTTGATAAGACTCAACATCTAATTAAAGACTCTAATTTTATTAAAATTAATCCCCTTAAAGGATGGAAATTCGACGTCTCACCTTTGTCTCGTGTGGGAAAATTTCACAAAGAAAAGGGAACAACTAGGTACTAGGTAGTGACTGTAGGGCCCCGTAAGGCTATACCCTCGTTTGGTGTCAGTGTTGGACATCCCCCTATGACTCCAATATATCCCTTCTTCTTGTGTGAATCCACATTTGGAAAATCTAGACTTTGTTCCTCGTACCTCACGGTATATCGAAACCCCCTTCATGTAATCCACTCATCTTAATAAATCCAAAACTAACCAAAACACAATTGCAAAACATTTACCATCACAACATCAATTTATTTTATCTCTCGACACTGATCTGCAATTTACAATAATATTTTCTTAAAATCATTCATCACATATCATGAATGCTTTATCATTTTATGTTTTTGAATTAAACTATATTTTGCAATACTTGTTCAATAAATCTCTTTAACTCCTAATTCACTTTAATTATTGTAACTTAAAACTAAAAATGCCTTAGTAACTTCTAGGGAGCACCTTCCTTGGCTTCGTTAGGAGTTAGCCTAAACGGAGGAGTCAAGATCAAGTGACAGTACTTGACTCGAGACTTGCCCCTAGGGACACACAAAGTGTCTTGAATATTTATGCCACATTACCCAAGTATGTATCAGGTGGCAACAAGTTAAAGGAAGAATGAAGTATTACAATTAATGAAACTACAAGTGGAGCACGGTAAAAACTTGCATGTAGGATTGTTTTGGAATAAACAAAGAACATGGAATAAGTTGTAGATGTCCCCAATGATAAAACCTTGAATTTTTATATTTTTGAACTAGATATGCATTGTTTGTGAAGAATTACGCAACAAAATTTACTTGAAAGAGTTGGGTGCACATTGAAGGTGAAACTATGGTGGAGTGACTTATATTGGGTAGAGTGTTGGATTTATAATGGACAATTAGAGTGTCTTAGGTGAGATAGATGAGCCATGTGAAAGTTCAAGTTGACCAAACTTAGATAAGTTGTGGTGGAATGAAGCCAAGACAAGTTGAAGGCATAGTCATTCAAGTTAAGGGGTGAGCCATTTGAGTTCATGATTACACACCCTTCTTTATTGAGGTAAGTGTTTAATGTTATGGTTCCTTTTTGTATGGAAGAAGGAAAACATGTTTCTCCTTCAATATGGAAGGAATATGATTATTGATTTAACAAACTAACAAAGACATATGAAATTGGGTTTTGTGTAATTATCAAAACTGGTATGGGACGATTTTGTTTAGTTGAATTATCACTATTTTATTCTCCAATGAGATGTTATGGGATAAACTATTGGGTATTATGGGTAATATAGTTGTGTTTTAGAGTTCCTTAATGAACTTCTGGCATAGTGGAAATGTATGGATGGATGAGAAAAAAAATTATTGTGATATGTTGATTGGGAAGACAAGTGGGTCTATTCCAACCTATGTGAATAGGAGATAGGAAAGCAATTCTATTTAATCCTGTGATGGGTGGATGGATGATAATGTATGTTCCAACTTATGTGAATTCAAGGTAGGTGAAAATATCTAGATATCTTGTGAATATTAGATGAGAAATCAAGCTTATCCAATCTATCCAATATTGGGAATTGGGGTTTCCTTTATGTTATAATTCTTTATGTTCATGGTTAATGGATAAGCCATATTGGTGAATATTTTGGTGAACTAATAATGGTTAAGATGTTGAATAATTTGTTTAAGTTACTAGAAATTATGAGGTTTCTAATTGAATGTGTAGTCTAGTGATTTGAGTTGTCATTGAGCCACTGCAATGGACTACAATAATAGGTGATACACAAGGTTAGATACAAAAAAGCTCATTTTTTCTAACTACATGACAAGATCTTAACAAATATTCATTCTCATTCTCATTATCCCCCATATTATATATTTTTTAATGAAAATGTACTTACATAAATAATCATATCCCATTCCTTTCAGATTGTGGAATAAGGATTTACTTGGAGAAATAGGGAATCCCTTGAGAATTTTATTAAAAATTCAAAATCAAGGGAAGTGAAACTATATATTACATGTACGTAAGGGTTTGTTCCCAAATGATTATATTCATTACCCTTCTTGTTGAATTTGTAATCTTGGATTATTAGAAAGGAAACAATGGCTCTAAACCATGTACTATGGAAAAAAATCCTTTTAAGTGTGGAGAATATTATGAACATCATGGTAATATGGCCTAAGATTGTCCAACAAGGAACCCAAAACTTAAAAAAGACAATCAAATCATTAGTTTTACTCTATTTAGTAGGAATTCCAAATCTATGAGAGAAAATAAATACAAAAGAATTTAATGGAGAACTACTAGGTTAAATTTATTAAAAAAAACATGAAATATTACTTGAATCACAATGAACAACAAAGAAAAATAAAACACAAGATATCTACATGGACAACCCAATAAAAAGGAAAATATCAAATGAGAAAACTTTCATGCCACTATAAATATAGAAGAAGAGTGTGGAGGAACCACTAAAATTTACAGGCAATTCAAAATATGTAATACAACTTAATGTCTACCATGAGAATGTGAAATAATACTAAAGCTTGTGTACATATTTCATTGCACTATCTATGGAAGTATAACAACAACAACAACAACAACAACAAAAAATATTTTTAAGGTCATGTTTAAGACAAAAATGAAATTGGTGTATTAAACCCCCCTTTTTTGTGGGACAAGATACCCCCTCCACACAACAATTTGACTATTTTAGTTTACAAACATATACATACCTCCCTCCCTTTGTATTTGAACTTGANAGCCTTAGTAACTTTTAGGGACTACCCCCCTTGGCTTCGTTAGGAGTTTTGCCTAAACGGAGGAGTCAAGATCAAGTGACAGTACTTGACTCGATACTTTCCCCTAGGTTCCCACCCAGTGGCTTGAATATTTTTGCCACGTTAGCCCCGATGCGCGTATCAGGCGGAAACCGAGTGTACGGTGTAGTGTAATTTCTTTGGATCTCATTTTTAGCACAAAAAAGTTTGAAGTCTTGGGAGAAAAATTATCCACCGTTATTAAAGCTAAAAGTGGTTATAGAACAACCAAACTCTTTCTACTAATGCTTTAAAATTTTGAAACTCAATAAACACTTCGGATTTTAACTTCAAAAAGTACACCCATATTTTCTTACTATTTTCATCAACAAATAGAAATAAATACCTGGCATCAATGACTGATGTTGTGTTCATTGGTGCATAGATGTCTACATTAACCAGCTAAAGGACTTTGCTTGCTCTCTATTTTTTTCGTTTGTTTAGTTGTGTTTTGTTTTTCTTTCCTGTTTATCAAGTTCCTCATAATCCCTGAATCTTTTGTTATATGTCTATAAGTCCATCTACCAAATTCTCTCTATCCAACTAAGAGACGTGGGTGAGGTTGAGGTGCCCATACTGTTGATGCCAAAGTGTACTAATTTATGATGCACTCTTGGCTTCCAATGCATGCTCTTTGACCTATCTAGTTGAAATTGTCCATGATCCTCCACACCATTAGAAATGGTCTTCTAAGTATCCTTGTCAACTACATAGCATTTGAGATCACTAAAGTTGAGAGCAATCTAGGGTCAATGTCTCATAATCTGACTAATTGATAGAAAATTAAGCTCCATACCTAGCACATAATGCACGTTAAGGAAAATGAGCATGCTACCTCCAAAGGAAAAATGAACATTTCATTTTCCAATGACCGCATACTCTTCACCGCCACTAAAGATCATTGAATCTCTAGATACATTGGGAGTGTACTTCGTGAAACAAACCCATTTGTTGGTGAAATGGTGATATGCGCCTGAGTCAATGTATCAAGCAGATGTCCCATGGTTATCTGTTGGTTTCTTATCCATGAATGCATACAAGGATAACTCCTTCTCATCTATATGTTATGTGACATGAGCCTTCTATTGAGGCCCTCCCTAGTTGGTTTTCTATTCATCCAACCTCTTTATGTAGAACTTCTCCATATCGCCTACCTTGCCACAATAGTGATAAATGATATTTTTTTTAATATTTGCGACATCTTCTTCACTACCTTGGCCTTTCTTCTTGTCCCATTTACCTTTTCCCTTGAAATTAGTGACAAAGGCCTATTTTGAAATCTCTTCCGTACTATTTCTACCAATCTGTTTCTTTTATCTATCATGTCATAAGAGATCATTGAAAATATCATCAAACTTTAGTTCAACATTGGTAGAGATGATGTTTAGAGTCTTAATAAAAGTCTCATAAGCATGTGGTAAGTTTTTTAGTGCAATTACCACCATGTCTTCTTCATCCATCTTGTCATCAATGGAAACCAATTGTTCTCGGATATCATTGATATTGAGTAAATACTCCTGTAATGAATCACTTTTATCCATAATTATCAAGAACAACATGCTCTTCAAAAATAAGGCTCATCCTTTGTCCAAAGTCTCATGCAAATCTTTCATCTAGTTCTAAATTTATATTGAAGTCTTCCCAGTCTTGACCTCAGAAAGCATAGCATCTATCATAGGTAACTTAAACAACATTATTGTTTCTCTATCTCATTCATCAAACTTGTCTTGGTCCCTACCTACAACTGTGGGGTGCTTATCAGTATCTAGGATGATATTAGCCAAGAAACTGTAATTAAAAATGGCCAACAGATATTGTTTCCACATATTGTAGTTCTTGCTAGAGAACCTCTGGTTGCATTTCAACATGATGTTGGTTAAAATGGAAATAATGGTAAGTCACAAATGCACTAAATTGAACTAAAACAGAGTAAAATGTTGAAAAATACTAGGAAAGACCCCTGGATATTAGCTCTAAATCACTACAACGACCACGTATCATTGATCAAACACATCAATTTTTGATAAATCTACCCACAAACAACCCTAAAACACAAATATTTTGATGAATCTACTAAAAACTCAACCCATTAAACCACATATCTTCCCTCAATCAACATAAAATACACAAATATTTATAGATTTGCTTCAAACAATTCAAAAAACTCAAATATGCTAAAAAAAAACACCATAGTGGTAAAATTTTCCTTGGATCTAGTAACAAATTGTCAAATAGAGTCGTATAGATCAATTTTTGCTCTGAAAAAAATAATTGTACAATTTCATACAAGCCCATATAATTCCGCACATGTAGTATGATTATATACAGTTGTACGATCTCGTACAATTACACTATTTCCGTACAGTCCATACGATTCCGTACAATTACGTTTCTTTGAAATGAAAGTAAAAACAAAATAGTCTCTGGTAAATCAAGCTCTGATACAATATTAGAGAAATCGAGCAAATAAAGAAAAAAAAGAAATAATGTATAACATAGATGAGAAAGTGAAAGCTTTCTTATATAGGATTACAATGAGATCGAGTTAATCCACTTTATAAATTTTGAATAGAACCAAAAATACAATAAAACATAAAGCACAAAATAAAATAAAATAAAGTTTGAAGTGACTTTATCAAAACCTAAGTCTAACATCTAACTGGGGATTATAGAAAACTAAATTCTAATTTAACAAACAGATAAAACTAATTTTCCAAAAAGGTTATCCAAACTCGTCAAATTAATCTTGAAATACCCTTCAAATTTTCAGACTTGGTTTTGAATTATCTACAACTTTTCTTTTCAAGGGGAGGGTTGCAAATTTTTCTATGGGCATTCAGATTCATGGTACTATGAAATTTAATCATGTGCATACAAATAATGAGGCACAAGCTAAAAGGTGAAGAAAATATTTCTCCACTACAAATCCCCCTTTGCAGCTGAATGTAATTTCTTTAATTATGATCCCTTAATTTATCTTCAAACTCCTTAGCTCTTAGTACACTTTCAATATTATCCAACTAATTCCCAAGAATATTGTCATTGATAATAAGTTCAACAACAGATCATTGTTCCTCTTCATTTGGTTTTCAGGGTTCACTACCAAACAAATGCATCATCATCCAAACAATGATTTTCAATACAAAGATGCAACATCTTGTAAGTGTAAAAATCCTTTCTTTGCCTTCTAATCCTGTCAAAGAATAGACAAACTCCATTAAACTAGGGATTTCAACTTGTGTGAATGATAAAATAAAATATAAAAGCACAAAATAAAATAAAGTTTGAAGTGATTTTATTAAAACCTAAGTTTAATGTCTAATTTCCCATTATATAAATCTAAATTCTACTTTAACAATAATGACATAGCAACAAATTAAACTAATTTTCCAACAAGGTTATTAAACTCTTCAAATTCATATTGAAATACCCTTCAACTTTTCAGAATTGGTTTTGAATTATCTACAACTTTTCTTTCAAGGGGAGGGTTGTAAATCTGTCTCTGGGCATTCAAATTCATGGTACTGTGAAATTTAATCACATGGGTACAAATAAAGAGGCACAAGCTAAAAGGTGAAAAAAATATTTCTCCACGGCAAATCCCCCTTTGTAGTTGAATGCAATTTCTTTTATTCTCCCTTAATTTATCTTCAAATATCCAACTACTTCCCAAGAATATTGCCATTGAATGATTTAATAAGTTCAACAAGGGTTCACTACCAAACAAATGCATCATCATCCAAACAATGGTTTCAATACAAAGATGCAACATCTTGTAAGTGTAAAAATCCTTTCTTTGCCTTCTAATTCTGTCAAAGAACAAACAAACTCAATTAAACTAAGGACTTCAACTTGTATGAATGACAGATTTGTTTGCTGAAGATCCAATATTGCATGTCTAGCATAGATACTGGGTTTATCTAGGATCGAGAGGATCCAATTGATTGAGGTGTAAATTTTTTGCACATCAATAAAAAAATTATAAAAATTATACTTCAAAAAATTTGATCTCTTTTGCTACTTGATAGATACGGGTTTAAGATGGATCTATGCTAGTAAATTCATAGAAAATCTATGTGAAGTCATATTAAACATGTCAAATACTTTGATCTCTCAATACTTGATAAATCCATATTTAATATGGATTTATACTAATACATTAATAAAAGAAATTGTGTAAAATCATGATTTTGAAATGATAAATTTTACAACTATTTTCCTAACAAGATGGATCACTAACTTGTTTTAATATTATTTACCAATTTTTCAATCTTAATTTAACATTATTATTTGAGATCTTTGTAACTTCTATTGATGGAAGAATGATTCATGTCATTTGCACTTAATTTTGACATGATTCCTAGTAAAATCATCATCCAAGAGTTAAATTCTGACAAATAAGTATCCATGATAAAAATCAATAAAATACAATCTTAACTAAAGACTTTGTGTTTAAAGTAGTGAAAAAATTGTACCAAATTCAAACCCAGGCAAAATGTTATTTGCAAAAACATTGTAACAAATTCAAACCCAGTCAAAATTTTATTTGCAAAAAAATTGTAACAAATTCAAACCCAGTCATTTAGTAGTAACCATTTGAAAAAGTATTTTATATGCTTTCAGTTTAAAGCATTAGTTTTGGCACAGTTTTGCACCAGGATTGGGGGATTCCACCAAAAATCCAGATGAGTTTCTAGTTGTAAAAATTTCCATGAACTTGGAACTCTCCTTGGGTATTTAGAAGATTCAGTTATTTGGTGACTCCAAGTTAGTTATTGACTGTATGAAGTTCGGTAGGGCACCTCATAACATTCAGTTACTACTTACTTATAAGGACATATACAAGATCAAAGGTTCCTTTCTTCTGATTAGATTCCAACATGTTCTCCGTGAACATAATGACAAAGCATACCAGCTCTCCAAGAAAGGTCTGATGTTAGTATAAGGAAACTGGGAAAAATGGGTATGCACTGATGGGTCCATTAATGAACTGGGCATTAGCCCCTATGATGAAGATCTTACTTGACTAGAGGCTAGCACTCTAACTACACTATGATGTTATTTGACATTAATAGATGGTAGAATTCTATTTGGGGTCTTAGGTTCTTTTTTGGTGTCCCTGTACAATTTTTTTTTATAATATTGAGTATTTGATACTCGAACTTTGTAATGGCCTTGGGTTTAATATACAATGTGGTTTTATATTAATAAAAATTGGGATTTTTTCTAGAGGAAAAAATAATTTAAAGTATTAAAAAAGCTGTAACAAATTCAATTTCAGTTAACTAGTGCAGCCATGTGTAAAATTATTAGATATTCCATAAAAAAAATGTGAAAAAATATTTGGTATTCCATAAAAGGGTGATAATGATAAGAAAATTTACTTTTTATATGATACAAACCAATACAATAACCATATTTGTTTAAAGCAGTGAAAACTTTCCTTCATTTTCTTATCATACTTGTGTTAATTTAAAAGAAACCAAACAATAATAATACCATAAATAAAATGCTATGTATAAATATTTTTAACTGTCTTAAAAAGGTAATTTTAGTACATTTTTTCAAGCTGAAAAAAATATAACTTGATATTTAGTGTGAATCAAAGTTATATCAGTTTCAAAAAACTTTTTAGAAAATACTTTCTGATATTCCTTATCCACAGAGACCTTCTTTTTACAATATGTCAAGCAAAGATCCTTAAACAAACAATAAGGAGCATTCTGCTTTGTATCCAAAAATAAACCATACAAACCTTATATCTAAAAAGCAGAAAAAAAAAAAATTTGTTCTGTCGATACAAAAAAAACTTGTGCAATATACTAGAACAGTTTATGGACACCCTTATCTAAAGTGTTTCCTTCCACTAATTCCTCATACTGGAGTGTCCCATCCATAATTCCCACAGCTTCCTTATATAGGAGATCAACACCATGGTTGAATTCCCTGTAGATATGTGAAAAGGAGATATGTGTGAAGTCTTCCTTTAAGGCCATTATTATGTTCATCCAATGTGTTAGATGAAGCACATTTAGATTTGATTTTCCAGAAATCCATTTTATTACCACCAAAGAATCTCCCACTACCTGTAAAAATTGCACGCCTTTCTTTCTGGAATTCCAAAGTAAACCCCATAAAGCAAGCAATTCAGCTTGGGTATTTGTTACAGATCTAGCACACATCTTAATTATGATGGAATATCCCCTTTTAATATATAGAACCATACCTACACCGCATAAACAATCTTTTTGGGCACCATCGAAGAAGCCCACTAAGCAATTTCGGTCGAAAGAAGGGTGACGAAGAGTTCTGGAATTTTATTTTTTCTTCTTAGATTTATATTCCTTAAACATAGCAATTGCCTTGTATGCCACCCAAGAATATGAAAGCAATTTCTTGTCGAAGAAATAACGGTTTTTGTTTTTCCATACTTCCCGTATAACAAATAATGGAATTTTAGGATATCTGGGCTTGCTAAAGAACCAAGTTTTCATACTCTCTTGGAGATTCACTCGATTCCATATCGCATTGAAACTTAGAATTTCTTGGCATATGTTCTAAACACAAATCATAAAGGAGCAATTTACAAACTTATGAGACACAAATTCTGAATTTTGTAAGCAAAGAAAGCATACTCCTAGTCCGATAAAACCTCTCCTTAATAAGTTGTCCCAGGTAAGGATTTTATTTTCCAGGCAGATCCATATAAAACAACTTATTTTTTAGGGTAAATTCCATCTCCATAGATTTGAGGACCACCAATTTGGAAATGCTTCAACATTCTCAGAAACTACCTAATCATATGCAAGTTTAGCCGAGATATTACCATTAGAATATCCCCAATACAAAACTAAGATATCTAACTTCTTTGTCAAACGAATTCCAGTTGCAGAAAGAATAGTTATATACCTTTTCCATTCATCGGCCTCACAAATCATGAGACCGAGATCACCAACGTTTAGCCAAACCGAAACAGGACTATCCTCAACATCATAATTGTAAACATGTGCTAGAACATCAATGTTTTTTTAGTGTAAAGTTTCGATCAAATTTGAAGAAAGCTGATAATCCTCTTTCAGCCCAATAATCGGATCAATTCTAATATATTCCCAAATGCCCCACCCAATGTTCCAACTCAACCATTTTTTCAAAGTGGGAAATTTCCTATAGATACCTTTCCAAATAATTGATGCAGACGAACTGAGAGGAGGTGTATTCCGGATCCACAGAGAGGGGAGATATTTTAAGTATTTCTTTTTTAACACATCAGTCCATAAACTATCACCGAAAATATCTCTCCACAATGTTTTGGCTCCCAAATATTCTTCAAACCAGAAAATATGCTTCAACCCCCATTCGCCATACTTCTTAGGGAACGCTAACTTTTTCCAAGCTGCTAAGTGTAATTTTGAATGATTCAAGTTACCTTCCCACAAAAACTGAAAAATATTTTTCCAGATAGCTTCCAAAATAGCCTTGGGAACCATAGCCAAAGACATCCAGTAAACTGGAATACTTTGCAAGACTAAGTTTATCAAAACAAATCTTCCACCTAAAGATAAAAACCTATAAGCCCAAATGTTAATTCTTTTCTCAATTCTCTGGATAAGCTACAACAAGTCGTCATTTTTGTAGTTGTTTGGTTTAAGTACAAAACCCGAGTACTTCACACCTTCCTGCAAATTTTTCCAATGAAAAGGGAAAAGAGACTCAATCTGATGCCGCAGATCCGAATCTAGTTCCACCTCGGTACTGTACAATAAGGTATAATTTTCTGGACTAACTTTCATACCCGAAGCTGAACAAAACATATTTATAATCTCCGATAGAACTCACCAATCCTGTGCCAAAAATATGCCAAATAAAAGGATGTCATCCACAAACAACAGATCAGAAATATGAAGGGATGAAGAAAAAAATACCATGTATACGCTTCTCAGCTTTTGCAGAGTTTAGGAGCAAACTTAAGTCGTCAATAACCACGAGGAATAGTAAAGGGGATAAAGGACAGCCTTGGCGTAACTCTCTTTCACCTTTGAAGAAGTATGAAGGGTGACGATTTACCAGAATAGCATAATTTGCACTTGCGACACATCCCATTATCCAGTTTGTAGCCCCTACCGACAAACCAAATTGTAATAAGATGAAGAGAAGAAAGGTCCAATCCACCTTGTCATAAGCCTTAATAAGATCCATTTTTAATATTATGGCTTTCAAATTCTTCTATTTAATTGAATGCATGCATTCTTGGGAAACCCCAATGACATCTAGAATCTTTCTATTCGATAGAAAATTGAATTGCTCTTTCGAAAGCCCTGACTCTAGAAATGTCTTGATTCTGTTATAAATCACCTTTTTGATCAATTTATAGATCATATTACATAACGATATTGGTCTATAATCATTAAAATTTTATGGATTATCCTTCTTAGGAATAAGAGTGACAAAAGTGGAATTTAGCCTTTCAGGAACAATACCCTTCAACCTAGTCTCTTCCACAGTGCTGAGCAACTCCTGTCCATTCAAGTTAAAAAAGTGAAAGAAAAATTCAACTGTCCAGCCATCGGGGCCTGGACATTTGTCCTTCTCAAACTGATTTAGAACGGCCTTAAGTTCCTCCAAAGTAACTTCAGGAAAAATAGAATCTCCTTGTTCTTTTGAGAAGATTCGGGGATACTTTTCAATGACTTTTACCTTTTCCTGAAGGTTCACATTTTGATCTTGTTCGTAAACAGAAATCCACCTCTCCAATATCTAAGGATTTTGTATCCTTCAATGCCCTTCCCTTAAGGTCGCTTAATTCCCAAATTGAGTTGATATTTTGCCTCATATTAACATAATTCTGAAAAAAAAATTGTGTTCCTATCACCGCTTTGTATCCAAATCACCCAACTTTTTAAGCCCCACGTTTCTTCATGTTGAAGAAGAAGTTTTTGTTTCATAGCTTCTAAGGAAACCTTCTTGTCTTTTGTGTCAACATCAAAGAGATTATCCACATTTTCAGCAATATCATTCAGTTGCATCTCGATTTGACAAAGATTAGCATGATTCAAATCTTTCAATTCCTTTTTCCCATTTAATAACATCAAATTTGAGGTGTTTGAGTTTATATAATAGAGCTTGAGAAGCCGAACTAAAATCTTTTTTTGAGTATTCCTTCCACTTCGCTTGAACCAATGAGAAAAAATATTTATTAAGAAGCTAGGAATGGTTGAACTTGAAAGGGAAACTTACCTTTGGAACATTCAAATCAATCTCTAAAATCACTGGTTTATGAATCATCCGATAATCCTGAAGAAACTAACCAACTTCTGTATTTCCCGTAATGTCTATTGATATCTTCAACAATTAAGAAACAGTCCAGTATTTTAGCAATGCCACTAATGCCCGTCCTACCATTACTCCAAGTAGGGACAAGAATGGTCGAAGTGACATCTATAAGGTTTGCAGCTTCAAAGGAATCTCTAAAGTATCCAGTTGAGGGATCCTCCTTACAACCAGATCCCCAAATTTTCGACGAGGAGAGAGTAAGGTTCAGGTCACCTGCAAGTATTAGGGAGGGGACTTTCAAAAAACCGCTTTGAAATAAATTTTCCCAGAATACTTGTTTATGATTATAAGGGACATAGACATTTAGGATTCAAATTACCCTATTCAAATCCTTTAACTTCCCCTCCAACAGTATTCCCGCATCGACCAGAAAAGAAGAAAAATGTTCTTTGAGAGGGTTCCAAGCAGCTAACAAACCCCTAGATAAACCCTCTGCATCACTACCGCAACAGTTCCAGGAAGGAAACATCTTAAGGAATATATCACATGCTTGTAAAGGGGGAATCATGGTCTCTTGAAGAAGAATAATATTTGGCATGATTACATCAATCATCCTTCTGAAGGCAGTTTGTTTGGGAACATTGCCAAAACCCATAATGTTTAGGGTTAATAAGATCATTAAGGAAAATTAACCTGAGGCGCATCTGCTCTAAGGGCCCCAAGAAAGGAATCGTTTGTAAGGGAAGTATCAAGCACTTTCCCAATAGAAGTAATATCAGAGAGTTTGGGATTTTCAAAGATAGGGTTAAGCCCATAAATACCAGATTTATAACCCTTAACACCACAATTCTTTCATTTTTTTTTCGAGTGGTAACATTTTTCACCTGTATGGAGGATATGGGAAGGATAGCCTCATCCCCAAGCTTACCTGAAAAGATAGGAATTTTTTCCCACTCCTTAGTCTCACCAAATCTACCTGGATTAGCAAATGAATCTCGAATACAGATGGACGTAGAGACAGAATCCCCCTTATCATCTACTTCCGGTAGAGGAAGAGTCCGACAAAACAGTAATGGGAATAGAGGAGTCTAACACAAGAGGGACGGTTTCTTCCAGAATTTCCAAGGTAGAACCCACCGTAAATGTCCCATTCTCTGGAGCAACCAAAATATTGTACAAAG
Source organism: Larix sibirica (assembly GCA_004151065.3). Classification (NCBI taxonomy): domain Eukaryota; kingdom Viridiplantae; phylum Streptophyta; class Pinopsida; order Pinales; family Pinaceae; genus Larix; species Larix sibirica. The sequence continues at coordinate 45,328 of NWUY0300042859.1, read as the reverse complement.
GGGAAATCTCGGGAAGAGAGTGGGGAGCACCAGTATTATCACAAACTCCATCAAGTAGAAAATTAACTAATTCATCTTTTGACATGAATTTAAGTAAAACAGATAGTGAAAATTTCAACTTACCCAGATAATCAAACGCCAAAGAATGGTCCAAGGGAATAGACCGTGCCAAGATTGTATTGGTATCTTTGGAATCACCAGAATCAGATGTGAAGTGCCTATCCCCATCCTTCAGCTCCATATAACTTTCAAGGCAATTATCCCGAAAATGACCAACTTTATGACATCTGAAACACCTAAAAGGCACCTACCAATAATCTAGTATTTGGGTAAAAATCCGAGCGTTCCGAATAACCTCCACTTCTTCTGGTAAACCTAGATAAGTCTCCATTTCCACAAGAACTCTCAAAGCCCTTATATACACCGAATGTAGGGTAGATTCTTCTACTAAGATAAAACAACCAATCGAGTTTGCAATAGACATGAAACCCCCAGATGACCAACACTGCAGGGGAAAACCAGGAAGAATGACCCATAAGTGTCGCTTCATGATTTTTTCAGTCCAAGGATTAAAAGCAGAGTTCCATATGGAGAAAACTAAGGAGTCTTCACCAATAATACAGAAACGAATTTCTATCAGCCGCAAACTCTCCTTAGTGAGAAAATGGAAATTGTACCAACCATTTACCAAAAGGTTTACCCTCAGAGTATATTGAATGATGGGTTTCCAATATTTACCCATCCATTCAATAATTTATGATCTAGAAAGAAGGATAAATTCAAACCTCCCCAACAGAGTGCATTTAGATAATCCGAGCACCATATCAAATGTCACGTCCTTACTAAGAACAGAGGTATATTTACCTTGCTTGACATCTCCAGTTTTAGCTTTCATCTACATCTCGCTTTGTCACCCAAAACAAACATGTGTGACCTAGAGCTCTTAAACCTCACTCCTCTGAAGGCGGGATCGGATGAAAGTGAACATGCTAAGGGTTTTAGGTTACCCTCCCCAAAACACAGCGAAGGACTAACAACTTCAGAACACTTAACCGCAGGCCCTGTATAGTCCACCAGAACATTAGGGTTTGGTCGTATGCAGTATGGGGGGAAGGGACAGGTCCACTTGTCTTTTCACTAACGACAGGTGTAGTGTAATTTCAAAAATCACCACGTGAATCCCCGGGTCTATCTGCCAGAATCTCATGGGAATACCCCTGTGGGGTCCTATCCAGATAATATCCAAAATATGCCATAAGGAAGAAAACAAAATAGCCATAAGTCAAAACAAAAACCACTAAATGCCAGGGAGAAGAGAAAACATGGTTTTCATAAGTAAAAAAAGAACACCACAGACCGCCATGGAGAACAAAAAACGAGGTTTTCAGCCTAAGAGGTATGAAAGCACAAAGAAAATTCCCACTTTTTTAGAAACTTGGTTGGTACTAGGCTAATCAGGAAGATTAGCAGACTCCAAGTGGCTTCCATACCAATTAGGACTGATGAGAAAATCCCCAAACTCTGAAAACCCTACCCATCCAAAACCTGTGAAAATCCCCAAACTCTAAAAACCCTAGATCCATAGCTCCAATCCACCCATCCTGTTATATTCATTTTCTCTTTCCAAAGTCCCAATTTAAGTATGAGCAAGGGTAGTTGGAATGTAACAATATCTCTGCTCATTGAGATTTGCGCTGGAGTTTCTGTTAAGTGTATGTTGTGTGTGGAAGACACAGGAATTCTATCGACTATGTAGCTTGATTTTCTTTTATTAGATAGAGAATTTGTTTGAATCAATTTTTTTCTAAATTCTATCTAAAATGTCTAATAGTCATCCAAATTTAAATAAACCAGAATTGTATTGTACTTCTAAAGAACAATTGTTTCTTGCTATTTATATATTTATTGTAATGAGGGTAGTAATCATCCAAATTCAAATATATAAGAATTGTACTTTACTTCTGAAGAATAATTGTGTAAATAGTTGTTATTAGTAATTTTACACATAAAAAACTACCACTTCATAAAATTAAATGTCATTAATGAAGTGTGAATTTTAATTTCACCAATCATTTTGAAGTGCTTTTTTTATTTTTATGGCCATTATGTGTGTGTTAGTTTAATCATTATGTTTATGTGCTTCTAATTATAACACCCATGGATTCAAGCTCACATTAACTTTAAATAATTGCTCCAGTTTTGCTACAATTCATATATATTATTTTGAAATCTTTGAATGAATTTTAGTTGTTTGATTTTATATTTATATGTTTTGTAGATCAAGTAACAGGTGGAGATTGAAATTTCACAATTCATCAAGTTGAGTTGGAGAAAAAGGTAAATTTACTGAAGATGTTTATCAACCAATTTTGTAATTTCTTAGTTGTAGTTCAATCATAATTGTACACCCTTCATGTTGGATCATAAATGCTCATGAATCTTTCTCCCTACAACACAATATTATTATACAACAAATATATTAAAACAATAAAGTTCTAATTTTTTAAAAACATGTTTTAAAGCATTGTCGTGTTGCAAAATTCTTACTTGTATTAAGATAAAAAGTTATATTATGGTATGTTGAACTATATTTTTTTTTATGAGTAAGAGATAAAAATTATATTACTGTTTGAAACTGTTTGTACATAGAGTTGCAAAATGACCCTTCTCGGGTCTCTAAATGATTCTAATCCCTTCATATCCACTACCCTGCTTTGCACCATTACAACTTTTCATATTACACAATTATTCCAAAATTTAGCAGAGAACTTCACCCCAGCTAAAACGCCTCCCCCCTATAGAATTTTTTCCCCACATATATCTATGCCTCATACAGTCTATTATAGCCTATCTTTCAAAAAATACACACCAATCTAAGTCCCCCAAGCATACCCCTCGCTTGGTATTACAGTATTATAATTTCCCATTATTTCCGCACCCCAAATTCTTAGTTTTTTAGTGTTTGCAATGAGGCTTATCAAAGAAAAATTGAGAAAAGTCGACATTCCACTTCTGCAAAAAATGAGACTGGATGGGTTTCGGTATTACTCAGGGGAGTAATTATGTCACTGTGTCCTCCCGGGCTTCCTCCTCAAGTGTTCCGCATGCTTCCCCCGCTGCTCGATTCTCCGCTTCCTCCTACATCTTTGTAGTCTCGTGAGCAATAGTCTCGTTTCCATATTGTTCTTTTTGTTGGTCCTCATTCATTTCTGCTAAACGCTCCGCAACGATCACAGGTGGTTCCTCTTGCTCCACCCAACGAGCATACAAGGCCTTTTCCAGACCCATGACCCCTTCTATATCCATGATCTTACGCCCCCAGTCCTCTTTGGAATTATTGAGGACCTGTAGCACCAAGTCCCCAAAAATTTCCCTTTCCAACATTATTTTTTCCAGTATCCTTCGCATAATCCAGTATGGGTTTATCCCCACCGATGCCTCCTGGTCTTCCATCCTTTTTTCCATTTCCTCTTCCTCCATTATAGATATAGGTTCATTCATGTAATCTGGAATACCTTTCATGTACCATTTCTCCTCTTCATTTTCCAAAACTCGCTGGTTTCTTTTGCTTCTACCTCTTCGCCTGCTTCTCATCCTCTATTGGGGGGCCATGCTAACTACCTTAGCCAACACAATTTCTATATAACGTCTTCTTAACAAAGCCTCTATTCTCCTTCTCACCTCGTGCTTCTCCTCTTATTTCCTCCACTTGCTATTTATCCTGCTGGCTTCCATGGTCACCTTTAATGTCCGGGCCATTTCCCACAAGGCGTAGAATCTCCCATTATTTCCTTTAACTCTTCTGCATTCGTAATTTCATTTCCCGTTATTTCCATTAGTACTCCTTCTCTCATCATTCCTTACCCTTTCTTTCCTTCACACGTTCCTCAGGACACCTCCCCTTCTGTGCCAATGAATCATCATTTTGTTTTGCCGTCCCTGTAAACCTTTCGCCTACTTCTTGTCTTTTTCACCCCTCTGGTGTGGTACCAAAATCCCATTGTAATAAGACTTACCAACCTTCTATTCCTATGCATTAACTTCTCGCCGCCTCCACTCTTCAATGCAACGTCCGGCATCGCCTTTCCCATTTACTCGCCACCTTTTCGAGCAGTTGTCTCCATGTAGATTCCTTAATGGGCCACTTGGTCATCCACCACACCCACATCTAAGAATGTTGAACTATATTTTTGTATTATATGAGGTAAGACATAAGAATTTAATGTTTCATATAGTTATTATAAATGTTATTTAAAAAAACAATTATTATTATAATAGGTAAAATTAAGATTTAAATGTCAAATAAAAATAATGTTAAAATTAAAACGTCATATAAATTTTTCTTGACATACAAAATAAGATGTCAAATTTTGATTCATTGTGTAAAATTTCCTATTGAAACCCTCGAGATTTTTAAGAATTTCACTCTAATAATAATAGTAGATTTAGAAATAAAAATGACCTTGGATGAAAAGTAAATGTTTCTTAAAAAAATAAAAAATGGTTTCTAAAAGTAATTTTAGATAGAAATGCACATAAAGTATATTAATGTTTAGTTTTATTGTCTTACCATTATGGGAGGGGTCAAATCCTACACTTGCTGTGAGGTCAAACATCAATAATACAAACATGATGACATGGGCATGCTATTGCTTTTGCATTATTGATTTTTAAAAAAAATTGAAGTCCACCTACTACAACACTAACCTGGTAAACTCTTATTTCAATCCACCTACTACAACACTAACCTGGTAAACCCTTATTTCAATATTCAAAGGTTATAAGTAATGCAGTGTGTAAAGCTGTGAAATGCCACTTGTAAAGCTTATGAATGGACATATTTTAAAACTAAAGTCAAATTGTTGGAATTGAAAAAATGTATGCGTTGGAAAATTAAACAAAATTGGTAAGACTTCGGAACGCTGCTAAAACTATGTTTTGGCTATGAATTTTTTCTTAAATTTTATTTTACTATTGATATTTTCAATCACATATTTTGCTCAGATTACATTTAGGTTATGAAAATGTTTTTGCTCAGATTACATTTAGGTTATGAAATAATGGCTGTAAACAGATAATTTTTCAATCGCAAGTTTTTGCTCATATTACATTTAGGTTATGAAATAATGGCTGTAATTTTTTTTTATTACCTTTACGTTATAAAATAATGGCCGTAAACAGATAATTTTTCTTTGAAAAAACTATGCTACAAGATATTTGTAATATCTTGTAAATTAAAATAGCAAAATGCTAACCTGTCTTTGCTTATGACTCTTCTCTCTGTGTGAGAGGGAGCTTGTAGTATCCCAACTGATATTTGTTGTCTTTTTATAGAGTTTCTGATGTAGTTGTT
>NWUY0300042859.1:0-11766 GCA_004151065.3 Larix sibirica | reverse complement strand
AAACATGAGCTCTGAATAAGGAAGATCAGGCTCCACAACCAACATATATGGGTATATGATCCCTGCAGATTGATACTTTTACAAGGATTGGTGAAATCAATGTCTATTAGACCAATTATTGTTATGGAAGTAACACATAATCTCAAAGTATGATAGAATTTCTAGTGAAATTTAAAGAATTATAAGAGGAAGGGGAGGAAAATGCATCCATAGAAGACCATTCAATATTGAAGGAATTTGAGGACGAATCTTATGGAAGAGTTGCATGGACTACCTCTACAAAGAGTGTTTGACTTCACTATTGGGTTGGTATTATGAGTAGAGTTGGTGTCCAAGCCTCCGTATAAAATGAATACACTAGAGTTAAATAATATAGAAGGACCTTGATAGTAGATGGAATGGCTTGCAAAACATGTCTCTAAGGACTACTAACTAGCTTATAGAAAATATATAGTAAGATGAACACCATGGTCAAGTTCTAACGCCACCAAAGGAAATTGAGGCCTGTGTCGTGAGGTAGAAAGGATTAATGTAAAGAGTGACGCATGTAGCTATTTCCTTCACCCTGGTGGCCTCATAGCCTAGCTTGGGGGTGGTATCTATAGCTAATCCTACGATTGGGTAAAAAATTGCTCTTACACAACCAATTGCTTGGATCTTCTTCTTTTAAAAGATAAGTATTCATTCTTTCCTGTGGACATGCAAAATTATATTTACTTCCTGTTGCAGAAATGGTTATTTATGCATGTTGTGTGTTTGAATATTATGGTTTTAATTCCACTGTATTTTATATTTATGCACCTGCACATGTATTTCTTAAATTCCTATTACCCTCAAAGGTTTAAATTAGTTCACAAATCGAATAATGGTCTCCATGGGGCAAAATTTTCTATGAGGCAATTCGTAACTACCCATCTAGAAGTTGTAATGATGGATGGGGACGTTACAGGACGGCTTGAGCCAACAATAAATCAAAAGGTGGGATTGATAGTATGTGTACTCCCTAGTCAATCCCAACATCGTTAGAATTTGGGACTATGCACACTGTCCACTTATGCAATAAATAGGATGGCCCTCAAAGCATTTCGAGATCATGAAAAAGGAAACTCTTTAAAGCCACATTTGAAACCCATGATCCATGATATGGTGACCATTGGCATGGGGAGAATACTCAAGGTCATTGAATGAGGACGATTGGTGGGCTCAGTGGACTAGAGTTTCCATGGAGAAAACAATGAGAACCTTAATGAGGCATGAGGCCTTCATCCCATGTAAATATAATTGTTCATTCTTGGGGGACCCCAAGTACCACAATTACTCCATGTATGCATGAAAATTACCACCTCCATGGACAAAATCATGGGAATCTTCGATCATCCTAATAATTATGACATGGATGTAACCAACTCTTAAATTAATTGGCTTTCCTTGTAGGGATAAATAGGAAAGAGAATGAATTATTGGGGGCTCATTCATTAATCCTAGGGGATACACGCTCAAAGGGGAGCACTAAATAAGAGTCTAGTTGAATTCAAGAGTATCATGCTAGTGAAGAGTTCTAACATAGCCAAAAAATGGTAAAGGAAATTTTGCACTAGATATAGGAAAGTGATCACTTTGTAGCTTTTGATTCATTAACATGAAGGAGAATATATTATTGATCCCTCTATACTTTGTTTCCCTAAGATTCAATAAAAGAGTCACTCTAGCCATTTCAAGCCTGAGTTTCCGCATTAGGTTTCTCCAAGGTAAATTTATATTCTCGTATATTGAATGTGACTATTATTGATTGCATCGAGTTCTTTATATTAATTTAAACAATATCAGTTAATACATTATAGAATTCAAACGTAGAAGAGAAAATTAAATTAAATACATCATATAAGGTACATGTTGGTGAAAGGATAAATTATTGCATATCACATTAGTATCAAAGTTGGTTTTCCTAAAGGTATTGAAGGGATTATCACAATGAATACTACTAATGAAATGTAAGAGGGTGGCAAGTTAATTTTGAAGAATTATGAGATTGGAACAAAAAGGAGAAAGATCATTGATGAAGCTTGTATACAAGCACATTATATAGAGGGATATAATAAGAAAGGACAACTCACTAGACAAAAACAAATAGAGTGGAAACATGAATGCAAGCAAGGTGGAAAGAAAAAGTGGAAAGGGGAAATCAAAGAATACGATTGTAGTTTCATGTGGATGCTTAGACCCAAACAACCACAACAAGAACTACAATGGAAAAGGCCACATTGTGGAGAATTGTTGAAAGTTGTGCTCTAAATTGCAATCAAAGTTCCACAAACAACATAAGAATAAGATGAATTTGTTACTATAGATGTAGAGTAGAAGTTGGATAATGATTCCAATATGGATGGAAAGATAATATGTACCTACGTGTAGAGAGATTTGAATATGATTTGATTCAATACTTGAGAGGAAATAGTAATGGTTGAACTCTTTCACATAAAGATCGAACTCAAGAAGACTAAGGTAGATTCTTTGATTTACCTTGGATATCTCTCCCATTGAATATCAACCCAATTAGTGGCGAATATTGGATTGCAAATGCATGACCATCTTCATCCATGTCCATTGGGATGGGTCAACCAAGATCTAGAGTTGAGAGTCTCCAAGTAGTCTAAAATGTTAAGAGGTGAAGTCAATATCTAGATCTCTAATATTGTCCTAGAGAGTGGTACATGGTTAAACCCATGTGTGATTCGTATGCACCAAGGGGCTAGTAAGGGACCCCCTACCTAGGGATGCAAGGTGGAACCCCCGAGGTGGAAATTTCTAAAAACTTCTAGTGTATAATGGTTCCTTCTTGGACCCTCTTATGTATTACATAAAAGGGAAATGACCATTAGAATTTTGTGTACAATAAAGAAATGTAAGTTCTTTACAGAATAATATAAAATTAGAAGTCGCCATTGCTCTGTGATTTCAACTATGCATAGTAGGGTTTCCATGTAAATCTCATGTATTATTATTCTTGTTCTTTGCTTATGTTTTTATATTTTTCTAACATTTGGTATAAGAGTTGGGTTCTCTGAAAACTCTTTAGATTAGGTTTTTCTATGAGTGGGAGCTACAACTATAGAAAGAGGTGTAAGCAAATTTGATATTGAGAAGTACGATGGCAATATTTTCTCCCTTTGGAAGTTGAAGGTGGAGGTTTTGTCGGTTCAAAATGACCAAGCACTATCCTTGAAAGGGATTGAACAAAAACCTACTAGCATGACAGATGAGGAGTGGAAGAAGATGGAGAAGAAGGCATTTCCTATAATTCATCTTTTTTCTAGCAAACTATGTCTTTTAAAATGTTGTTGAAGAAAAGAACGTCGAAATCCGTTGGGAAAAACTTGAGAAGTTGTATGAGACTAAATCAACAAAAAATAAGGTCTTCCTAAAAAATCAACATTATCAACTAAGGATGAAGGAGGGTTCATCTTGGAAGATTATTTGGACAAGCTTAATTCCCTAATCAGTAATCCGGTCTCGGTTAATGAAAATATAGAGGACAAGGACAAAGCAATAATTTTACTCTATTCCTTATTGGATACCTAGGATCATTTGGTGATGACCATCATCAACTCATCACCGGGAACTCTAAAATTTGATGATGTGGTAGTTACTTTTCTAGGAGAATAATTGAGGTAAAATTCGTCTCTAGAACCCTCTAGTAGTGAAGCCCTATCTTTGACAGGGTGATCTGATGAAAGGGGTTAACAAGGTAGATCATAGTCCAAATCTAAGTCCAGAGGAAGCAAGTTGAAAGGGACGTGTTGTAATTGTGGGAAGAAAGGGAATTTGAGGAAGGACAGTTGGCATTTGAAGAAGGAAAAGAAGGATGAAAAGTAGGATCAACCATCAGTTGAGGATACTACAGTAGATTCAAAAGAGACAACATGTGAGACTTTTTGTCTTGGTAACAAAAAAAATATTTTATACGCTTAGGTTTTAGTCTCAAGTGCATCTTTCCACATGTCTCCACATAGAGACAAAATTGTCAAATATCAGCCGTATAGTGTTGGGATGGTCTACTTGGGTGATGATCATCCTTTAGAAATTGTGGGAAGAGTGGACATTAGGATCATGTTGGACAATGGCAGAGAAAGGAATCTATGTGATGTACGATATGTACCTAATCTATGGAAGGGTTTGCTCTCGATCAAGATGATGGATGAGTTGGGGTATTCTACTACCTTTTGTGACAGTCATTGCAAAATTACTAAAGGAGTGGCAGTGGTAGGAAAAGTAGAATCTTATGGGGACCTTGTATTATTTGTGACGTGATAAGCCATGCAACAACAATAAAATTGGGGAATGGTTTGGATGCATTGATGTTGTGGCATAAATGCCTTAGGCATATGAGTGAAAAAAGATTTGAAAATTTTGCATGGTCCGGGTATGCTTTATGGGATTAAGTCTTGTAATTTAGACTTGTGTGAGGAACGTATTTTTGGTAAACATGAGAGATTTTAGTTTATTGAAAGCTTTGGTAAAAGTTCTAATTTTTTGCAACTTATTCATTTTGATATATTTGGACTAGTCCCCACTCGGTTTATAAATGGTGCTAGGTATTTTCTAACCTTTATAGATGATTATTCTAAAGTGTGGGTTTATTTTCTAAAAAATAATTTGGAAGCCTTTGAAAAATTTAAAGATTTCAAGGCATGAGTAGAGTTCAAGGCAGGGTAGAGTTCAAGGCAAATTTGTTGTATGTCACTGGTCAGATAATGGAGAAGAGTATTTCTCCAAGGAGTTTGATCAATTTTGTGTGTAGGAAGGAATTAAGCACTAGAAGACTACTCCATATACTCCACAAAAAAATGGTGTGGCTAAGTAGATGGATTGCACAATCATGGAATGTGCAAGAAGCATGCTTATCACATCTCGTTTGGAGAATGGATTTTGGGAAAAGGTTATTAATACAATTACTTATCTTATTAACATACCCTGTACAGATGTGTTGGATGGACATATTCCAAATTAGGTTTGGTGTGTAAGCCAGTTGATTACTCTCATCTACATACCTTTTGTTGTGATGCATTTGCGCATGTGCGTAAAGAAAAAAGGACCAACTTGACCCAAAGTCAAGGAAATGTTTTTTTCTTAGCTATGACAATATAGTAAAGGGGTATAGGCTATGTGATTCTAATGACCATAAGGTAATTGTTAGCAAGGATGTTATTTTTAATGAAAAAAACATGCAAAGGAAGGAGGTACAACAAACATATGAGATTGTACATATTGAAGTAGAATGAGTGAAAATGAAAATGAAGCTTCTAATCAGCATGAAGAGCAACAAGTCTAACATCCACAACTCAAAATATCTACATGTCCCAAAAGGCATCCAAAAAGGTATTCTCCTTATTTTCAATCATCTTTTTCTTTGTTAGCTAATGATGGTGAACCCAATTCATTTTAGAAGCTAGAGAATCCGAGAATGCAAATAAATGGAGGAAATTCATGGATGAAGAAATGAAAGCACCACACAAGAATGAAACGTGGGAACTTGTGGATCTCCCACCTAGAAGAAATGTTGTTGGAAACTAGTGGGTGTACAAAGTAAAGAAGAACAATGACAAGTTGTTGGAATGCTATAAATCTCACTTGGTGGCAAAAGGTTATGTGTAGAAGTTAAATATAGACTAATGAAAACTTATTTACAATTATGAAACTAACTATTGTATGAATTTTACCTGCACTTCCAACAACATAGGATTCACAGTTGGAGAAACATGATGTGAAAATTTCTTTCTTGCATGGTGATCTCGAGGAAGAGATTTATATGTATTAGTTTAAGGTCTATAAATAAATAGGAAAAGAGAATTTGATTTGCATATTCAAGAAATATCTGTATGGATTGAAACGGGTGCCAATTAGGATGTGGTAAAAAAAATTGGCACCTTCATGAAGAGCTAAGTTTTTCAATAGGAGTGAAGTTGACCATTGTGCATACTATAAGAGGTTTGATAATGGAAATGTTTTTATCTTGTTATTTTATATTGATGATATGCTAGTTGTAGGCTCCAACATGAAGAAAATGATTTATCTAAAGTTTTAGTTGGCCAGGACATTCCAAATGAAGGACTTAGGAGCATTAAACCAAACTCTAGGTATGAAGATACATAGGGAAAAAGTAGGTAGGAAGATCTGGTTAAGTCAAAAGTCATATGTAGAAAAGATTATGGAGCGCTTCAATATGTAGAATTCAAAATCAATTAGCACCCCATTTTCTACACACTTCAAATTGTCTTCTGAATAGAGTCCTAGCATAGAAGCAGAGAAGACAAGCATGTATTGTGTGCCATATCATCAGCAGTAGGAAGCCTCATGTTCACCATGGTGAATACTAGACCAAACATTAACGAAGCAATGGTATTTGTTAGTTGATTCACAGTGAATCATGGTAAGGAGTATTGGACTACTATGAATTGGATACTCATATACTTAAGGGGCACTTCAAATGTTGTTATTTGCTACATGTCGACAGATTTACAAATTAAAGGTTTTTTGCAGATTCTGATTTTGGTGGAGACACAGATGATTGAAAGTCTACTACATGATATACTTTTGATCTTTCCAATGGATTTGTAAGATGGATATCTAAGTTGCAGCCAGTGGTGGCTTTATCAACCACCGAAGCAAAATATGTGCTGGCAACCAAGGTTGAAAAAGTGGCAATATGGCTAAAGTGACTATTGGATGACTTCAAGATGATGCAACAGAAGGTTACTTTGCATTGTAACAAACAAATTTTTATTCACTTAGGGAAGGATCTATCATTCTATGATCACACGAAGAAAAAAATTAATATTAAATACCATTTCATAAGAAAAGTGGTGGAAGAAGGTAGGATCCTATCAAAGAAAATTGATATTAATGTGAATATTGCATATATGCTTACAAAGTTGGTCAAGACAAAGAAGCTCAAATGGTAGAAAACTTATATGGGCTTGTTGAAAATTGGATGATGATGGCATTGGAAAATTAGCACTTGGATGGAAAACTTTGGCAAGGAACTTCCTATATATTGACTTCAAGTGGGAAAATGCCAAGAGGTGAAGTTAATATCTAGATATCCAATATTTATCCTACAGAGTGATACATGGTGGACCATACACATGATTCATATGTGTTGATGGTGATAACTAGGTCCCCCATGCCTAGGGTGCGGGGTCGAATCCCTTGAGGTGAAAATTTCTAGAACCTTCTAGTGTATAATGGTTCCTTCTGGAACCCTGTTATGCATTCTATAAAATGGAAATGACCCTTGGCATTTTTTGTACAAGAACACATTGTGAGTTCTTTGTCGAGTAATATAAAATTCAAAGCTACCATTTCTCTATGGTTGTACCTACGCATAAGAGGGTTTTCATGTAAATCTCGTGTTCTATTGTTATTGTTGTTTGCTTCTATTTTTATATTTTTCTAACATAAAATCATAATATTTTATTATTCAAACTTCATTGATGAAGTAGAGGAAAATATGATATCATTAGATGTATGCAAAGTAATATTGGTGATCCCCTATATGTATGTGAGATGTAATGTTTACTTGAAGGGAAGACCAATACCATTTGATTAAGGATGGAAAACATCAATTTCAAAGCTCAAAAGGGTAAATTGGAACTCTCATTGTTAAGAGCACAATATGCTTGAATGTTGATAAGAGCAAACAAGAAGCTTGAATTGTTTTTCTTGAGAGAGAATCAATAGAACGAAGGAAAGATGGAGAACACGACATATATCGATGGTTGTGACAAGAAGCATAAACAATAATTGGAATAATTGATTCAAAGATATAAATAAGTGTTTCAAGAACCCAAAGGGTTTCCACTGAAAAGGAGATTTGAACACGAGTTTCATTTGATGTCGAAATCTCTCATGAAAGCAAGTGAAGTGAATAAATAATTGCAGAAACTCTTGGAGCAATGAGACATAAGTATCAACACCATCGCATAATGTGTATTACTACTGCACAGTGAACAATATAACCATGAAGAATTGTTGGATCAGTTGCAACAAGCTAGATACTTTACAAAGTTAGACCTCAAATGAGGTCATCACGAAGTGTGAATGAGAGAAGAAGTCACTTGGAAAACAACATTAAACCATGGTAACGCTTGTAAAATGGTTAGATATGCCTTTTGGATTATGTGATGCATCAAAATTTATTATACGTGTGATGAATTATTTATTACTTCCATTTATAATTCATTTGTGATGGTTTATTTGGATGACATTATAGTATTCATCTCAACTTAGGAAGAGCATATCTCATATATGAGGTAGGTATTGACCACACCAAGGAAACATGAGTTGTTGTTTGATCTCAGGAGGTCTGAATTTGGTAATATGGCCTTGATATTATTTTGACATGTGATTGGTGGAGGAGAACTGGAGATAGATCCAATGAAGATTGAAGCCATCGACAAGTGGTTGAATCCTATCAGCATGTCAAAGTTAAGAATATGTGAGCAACATAGTATTTATGGAAATTCATAACTACATTTTTTACAATTGTTGCATCACTCCATGTTGTAACAACAAAAGGGAAGAGTTTTCAGTGGGAAGAAGTTAGCAAAGGTATTTTGAAGAGATAAAAGAAAAATTGGTTAAGTGTCAATCTTTGCAATACCCAATTTGCAAAAACCATTTTAAAATGGAACTAATGCAAGTGGGTATGATGAGGGAACTATCCTCCTACAAGGAAGAAGGTTCATGTACTGCAATCATAAATTTTTTCATAGAGCAACATTGAAATAACCAACTTTTGATCAACAATTATTTTCCCTTTTGCAAACTGCGAAGAAGTGGAAAAATAACCTATTGGGTAAGGAGACAATGATTCACAATAATCACTGACGACTCAAATATTTTCAAAGTAAGATGAACTTGTAGTAGGTAAGGCATTTCCAGTGGATGGGGCTTTTGCAATAATTCCATCTAGTGATAAAATACAAAAAAAACACCACAAACAAGGATGCAAACATGTTTTCCAAACTACCCATGCCGAAGTTTACAAATTTGAGAACAATAATGCAACTTGAACCCTTCACCCATGCCTTGGGAAACAATATGTGAATGACATTGATTTTGGTGGTGTGTATCATCAATTGAAAGAAAAATCATATGATAAATCGTAAGAAAATGAATATCATCTCTAGTTCACATGATGGGAAAGTTGTGTATTCCACAAGAAGGAAGAATTTAGTTAATTAGAGAAGTTAATTCTTTAATAATTGTTGGACATTTGAGCATTGGAAAAACAATGACAATTCTTCAAAGGTATGTGTATTGTCCTATGATGCAAGGACATGTTATCGAATATATTTATGGTTGTATTCTTTATGGCACTAATAAGCCTAGCAATAGAAATCATTGTCTATACATTCCATCACCAATACCTGATAGCTCATAAGAGAGCATCTGTATGGATTTTGTCAAAATATTACCAATGACCGGGCATTTCCTTGATTACTTATTTGTAGTTGTGGACCGATTTAGCAATATGTGTGTGTTTATGCCTTGTAAGAAGGAAATCGAGGGCCATGAAGCAATTGGGTTATTCTTCTCAAATGTATGGGAAAGAAGGATATAAAACTAAAGCACTCATCTAGATTCCATCCTCACAGTGATAGATAGACCAAAGTTGTTAGCCAAATTTGGTGTATCCATTGAGAGGTTATTGTAGAAAGAATATGAAGCTTTGGGAAGAATGATTGGCATACATCCAAGACTCTTAAATGTTGGACATGTGTTGTACTCTTTGTTAGTTCCTAGAGCAAGAGGGGTCTGGGGAGGTTGATCAACCCCCCTGGGTAGGGAGACACAGTGGGGAATGCCCCCAAAAGAGTTTTTTGGGTCTGTTTTTGGCTTGTTTTTAGTTTTTTTTCAACCCATGGTTTTGTGACCCATTGTAAACTAACTCTGATTAAGGAATTGGGGTTGTAATCTTGAACCTTGTTTGTGTTGATCATTGTAGAGCTTGAGTTGGTAGCCAATTGTTGCTACGTGGATCCAAATTAGATCATGTGTGTCCTTTAGCCCATGTAAATGGAACTATACATTCTTAGTGGACTACAAGTACACAACAACTATTCTATGTGTGCATTGATCTTAAAAATATTTAGTCATCGGTTAACTAGTCTTTTTTCAAATAAAACAGGAACTTTGATTGACAGTGCTTCTTGTAGTTCATGTGGAATTACTCTTTACTTAGCCAAACTCTTATACATAAGGAAAATAACTCGCTTTAAAATAGAATTATGAGAGGAATAAAAAGAGACTAAGAGCAAATATCAAATCACACAAATGCACTAGAATTTGGTAAAGGAGTTCACCCACTTCAGGCTATGTCTCCAGGTCCACTCCCTATCAGTGGGACCACTCTTTATTAGTCTAAAAAATACTTAACAATTTACAAATAAGGATGAATTTCAACCCCTAATATCACCTTGGAGTTCTGCTTTTCTGAAGCAGAAACAGACTTCACCAACAACTTCAGCAGACAATTTTGTAACTCTGAAATAGAAACACAGTTGTACTTTGTTGTAGCTGAAAGGGTCTAGTGAACACATTTTCTTAAGGTGCATGGATGCAACATCAAAATCCATATTCTGACTCCTTGCAAAATTCTACAACTCTTGACTGTAAACACGACCACATTCTGAACTAGGCCTCGGGACTCCCCCTCTGGCACAGACTCCAAATTCACTCGGATATGTAATGTTTGTATGGTCTCAAAGTACGTGCCACATTGTTCTCTACCTCAAATTGTGTGCAAAATTATTGCACCCTACCTCAAGATGCGTGTAGGAATTTGGCCTTTGGCCATCAAATCTAACCTCGAACTATGTGAAAATCAATCCTAGTATGTGTGAAAACTGCCTCGGTTTTTGTGCTCATAATGTCTTGGAAAACATGCACAGCATGTCCTTTTTCATCCTCGTAATTCGTGCATTGGAAAACATGCACAGCTTGTCCTTTTTTCAGCCTCGTAATTCATGGATAAACAGGGATCCAAAACTGTGTTTCGAATTGAAAATGAATTAGATTTAAATAGGGGTATGCCGCCTAAACCGTGGCTTGGATTCCATGTATTTGTTGGAAACAACTTAAATGTAAATCCACTTGTTTCCCTAACCAACATGCGCCAAATTGAGTTATGTGGGAGGAGGTTCTGGATTCAAGCCCCGCGGACCCCCCTCCGTCTGCATTTTGGTTGAAAGGGTTATGTGTTGGCGTTAATACATAACAATACTTTATAATATATACCACCCACCCCACGAGGTTTTAACACTTGATTACAAGTAATACAATGGGGCCAAGGGCTCCCTTTTTCCGCCCAATTGTAACATTTACAAATTCAAATATATATTTTGCCATGTTTTTAATAAGAATCATGTGCGAGTGTAACAATAAGGGCATTGGGTTGTTGTATGGGAGGTCGCAGGTTTGAACCTCATCGCCTCCACCATAATTTTGATAAATACAAACCTTTATGGCCAATGGGGGATGCCACATGGAAACCCTTTTGATAAATATGACTAATGGGGGTTTCCACGCGGAGACCCCTCATTGGTCCACTTGCACAATTACGTGCCACGTGTCTGGTCCACGCAAAATCCCACTCAGATGCCACTGGGTCGTACAGTTATGTCAAATCATCAATTTCTTGCCACATAGAGTCACCACATCAGCATTGTACACTTGTATGGATTCCATGTGTCACCCTTCTAGTGG
>NWUY0300042845.1:0-15915 GCA_004151065.3 Larix sibirica | reverse complement strand
GACCTTCCATTTACAACTTCTCATCTCAATTACTCATTACCAATTGCTCTACCCCCGTGGGCGAAGTTATATTATTAATAGAAATTATGTTAAAAATGTTATTTAATAATAATTGTATGATTTAAGTTGTGATGAATTTGTATTATTAATAATAATTATGTTAAAATTATTATTTAATAATAATTGTATGATGCAAGTTATGATGAATTTATATCATTAAAATAAAATTTAATAGTTATGTCAGAATTGATATGGACATTGACAATAGTCCATATTTTAATGATACTTTAATCTTGCTTGTGAACTGTGTCCATGATATATTAAATAAAATAAAAATAATATATTTTCTGTTTTTGAAAAAGAATGTGACCTGTTCGAGTTTAAGGAAATCTGTCAGGAAGGTGGTTGGGTATTTATAAACAGATAGGGGTAGTAAATGCTCAGGGGGGTGGAGTCGGTAAAGGAGAAGGGATAGATAGTATAAGAGGGATTTTTGGAGGGGGATTCTATCACATGAGAAATTTCAACAGAGGAAGCTTGAAATTATGTTAAGGGAGAAGAATGGTTGGGCTTGTACTCAGGTTTTGGGCTCGGGAGTCCAAGAAACATAGTTTCTTGGATCTAGGAAGTCAACGAGACATTCCTAGTTGGCAGGGTGCTAGATCAATTCAACGGTTGAGTCTTCTAAGGGTTTGTCTATCCTACAGGTATTTTATTTACTGTTTCAAATCTTATATTTTGAAGGAAAATTTGGATGCTAATTGCTTCAATGAATATGTTGTTAATTTGATTTATACATGTATTGTAAATCGGATTTATACCTATACTTACAACATATTTATTTTTTTTCTACCTGCACATAATGTTTAGATGAACACTGAATGAAACATATTAACTTAGAAGAAAATGAAAACAAACAAAATTGTCAACAAGATAGATTCATATTAATTAAGCCAAGGACCTAGGTAGGTCCTTACAGGTTCAAACTAAGGGAAATGTTATATTGGTTTTCGATAATAGGCCCATCCTACAAAATTTTCAATAGTAATTTTGGATATACCCTGGATGCAAATCCCTTCTCATAGACCATTTAAGAATCTCTCTTAAGGGGCATTCTCGAAAGGCTATAAATATCAGTACTTATGAAACAAAAACCCTTCATAGTTGGTTGTGATTTTCTTCAATGAATTGTTTAGTTATCACTGGTTAGAAATCTATAGCACTATAAACTAATTTTGTGCACACATAAACTATCATATAACATGAGTTGATTTTTTTCTTTTTATATTAATAAATTAGTTTTAAAAGAGTTTAAGAAACAAAAAATTGATCTGATATATCAAGATTCAATCCTTCTGTTCTATCTAGATTGATTTTATATGATCATACAATTCATAATGGCGCATGGGTAGACTTATAATGGATCCCCTATTTCACGACTTAGAATATCTCTATTTTGACAGCACACGTGATAAAGATAAACATAGTTTACATTTATGTTAACAAATATAATGCATAAATTGGATCCAATGATATTGATCTAATGACATGTGAATGCATGACCATATTCTCAAATGTTTCCTACATGATCACATTATTCACTGATTATGTTGTTCTTGGTATAATTTGAATGTTGGCTTGGATGAAGAATAGCGTCCACCCTGTTTTCCCTAGAACTGATTTGATGAACATGGAAGCATCTTGAAGCATCTAGGATAAAAAACCATGTCTCATATCATCTTATAGAAGCTTGGGTATATGCCAAACAAGGAGGTGAGTTACAATATCCCCTTGTAAGTTACATGACTTGTAATTCAATTTCATGATCTAATGGATTGTGTAATTTTCAATGTGCGTCATTGAAGTTGAGTTTACTGGTAGGTTCGAACCAACGGAGGTGTCTCTATTCCAATCGAAGCCACAATCAGATCAATAATTGTTGGAGCATATGCTATCGGTTCTATGCTAGCTAGAAGTGGTGATACAAGTGTTTGAATAAATATCGTGGCTATAGAACTAGGGAAAAACCAAGTGAATGGTAAATAAACTGTGAAACTGATAAGTTATGAGGTTTAATATTCCACACAATAAACACATTATGAACAAGTTCTCTTCTATCCTGCATCAGATAATCAATATTTTAATGATTTATGGAAAGCATTATGAACGAAGACCAAACTTGTGTGGCAATTGCATCTACAGACTATTGCTAATATCGAACTCTGTCGTTAAATCGAATCTCCAGAATATGGCCAAGATAGAACACTGATGTTAAAGTGAATCTCCAATCCACCCTAGGTCACCAATCCGATAAATCTTCAATTCGCCCCAGTGGTTGACGAAATAGGGATTTTTCCCAATTGTATTCATTTCTTACTGGAATTCTTTGTTGACACGATTAAGTGATGTTGTGGGAGGTCTTAAACGCTTATTTTAAATTGATTGACTTTTACATTATTTTCTCTTGAACCATATAGTTTGCATAATGTTTAGCGTGTTTATGGTTATAATGTTTAGGTTTTAAATTCTATTTTGAGGATTAGTTCCGGATTCATGGTCTATTAAGGGGCGTAATGTTTTTGATGTCATAGCATGTTAAGGGTTAAGTGTTAGTGCGTGATTTTGACAAGGCTCATAGAGATTACGAGGATATTATGTCTATGATCATAATGATAAGTGGTTGTAGTGTATTAAGGGTTAGTATGTTCGAATTCATAATATATTAAGGGGTCATAGGGTTAACATGTTAAGAGTCACAGTCTATTATAGGGGTGATTACATCTTGGGTCGTAGTGGTTCAGAGTCCTAATGTGTTGGTGCCTTAGGATATCAAGGGTTGGTTAATTGGAAATCAAAATGTATTTGGGTACTAGCATCTATGGGGTCATAATGTATTAAAGGTTATGTGTATTAAGGAGATCAATTGTTCAGGACCATAGCATATTAAAGGGTCAATGTATGAGGGTGCCAGTGTGAGGTCAAGCTTATATTGTATTAAGGGGCTTAGTGTGTTCCAATTCATAGTGTATTGAGGGTGGTTGTACATGACCATGGTCATAAGAGTTGAAGTTCATATAAATGTGTTAGGGGATGATTGTGCCATTGGGGGTAACAATGGGTTAAGGGAAAGGAATATTGAGGGTTTAGTGTGTTCATGTTCAAAGTGTATTATGTGGTTAGTGTTGTCAAGGTCACATAATGGATCAAGGGTTGATATTTCCAAGGTTCACAAGGATTACACGGTAGACAATGTCCTAAGTGATACTGATTAGAGGTTAATCAAGTATATAGGTTTGTAGTTTGTTCAAATTTATAATCTATTAGGGGGTGGATATGGCATCGAGGTTCTTATTCATAGTGTATATCAAGGATTTAGATTGTTCAAAATTAGTGTATTAGGGATTTATTGCATTTTAAGGTGTTAGCATGTGGGGTCATACTATATTAGGGGTCAAAGTATTCATGGTTAATATGTCTTAAGGGGGTTAGTTTTATGAGTCATGGTGTATCAAGGAGGTGATACATCATGGGTAATAGGAGTTGAGAAAGGGTTATAATGATTTAGGGTGTAATTACACCAAGTTTCATGAGGGTTATTAAGGAAAAAGCATATAACCCTGCTTCATGTAATATGATCAATGAGAGAACAAGAAGATCCTAGAAAAATGAATTTCAAATCTTGTAGCTTTTTTTTTTACACATAGTTAAGTTTCGTCAAATTGAAGACCTTAAATCTTACATATTATTGATTGTACAGGAAGTGGGGATATTGTCGAGTTTGCAACCAACAGAAGGTTTTGGAAATCGAATGGCTTGATGGACCTCTCCTTTTTGGCAATTAATTATTGCTTATTATTCATAAAAATTCCATTGGTAGACCACACAGAATTCCAAGATTTGAGCTATGCTATGGAGGATAGATAAATATATGTTTCACCCATAAATGTTTCTTGTGTGTGTAATTAGGTCCCAACTCATGTCTAGATATGTAATTAGGGAGTATTCCTTGCATAGCTCATGCCTAGGAGATTAAGGGCCTCTTACCCTAGCCATTTTATGCCTACCAATGGTTCATCTAGGAATCTTCATCATTTCAAGTGTCCCAAATATTATATGTGAACAAATGTAGTCTTCAACCATTCATGGTTGATGTGTATTAAGGGGGTTAGTTTTATGAGTCATAGTGTATCAAGGAGGTGACACATCATGGGTAATAGGAGTTGAACAAGGGTTATAATGATTTAGGGTGTAATTGTACCAAGGGTCATGAGGATTATTAAGGACAAAGCATATAACCTTGCTTTATGTAATATGATCAATAAGATAACAAGAATATCATAGAAGAACTATGGAAGAAGTGCCATCAAAAGAAGGATGGCACTCCAATCACACCAACTAAAGGAGAAACTATAGTATGTTCTCAAGTTTATAATTTAGAAATTGAGTAGAATTCCATTTCACATGTTTGAAATGTTTATTAAAATTATTTTCTTTAATTGCATGACAATGCTAGCAAAAAATTCAAGAAGCACAAGTACAAGTTGCATCTCAATATTTTGCAACTAGGAATGATGCCCTTGCTAGGGTATTAGGGGCCGATGCAGGGGGAATATTTCATAGGGTTGGCCTAGGAGTTACACCAACTAACTTGTTTGGAAAAAATCCATACAAGGAGGTGCTAAATGCAATCCAAGATACAGTCAAAGCCAATGCACAATAAATATCATCTCTAAAAGAAACATTGTATGAAGTCATGAAAAGATTAGAAATTATAGAGAAGGGAAATCATATCAACAATGAAAGTGTAAGTGTCAAATTATTTACTATTTTTCCAATGTACATAATTTCACACTAATAACTTAAATTATAATATCACATTGCTGATATGAATAGGTTCCTACTGTATAAAATGTTGAAGTTGAAGTCACGCCTGTGGTTGAGGTTCGTTGTGTAAATATTTTTTTGAAGAAAATTTGGAGTTCATATTTTTAATGTATCTAATATATTTTATTGTATTGGCAGACTGATATAGGGGACACAACAACCCTTCTGAAGGAACAAACACAAAAAAAATAACTACAATGCATAATTCTACATCCTTGGTAAGTTTTGTAATTTAGTTCAATTTTATTTTATTCTATGAATATATTACAAATCATTCTCTATTGGGTACAGAGTCGTGGATCGAAATATGATCAACAATTGTTGTAGAAAACTCGAACGGCTCCACCTAGACTTCAAATTGACAAAACGAAATCCTCAAGCTTAGTAAGTTTTGTAATTATTTAATATTGGATAACCAATACTTCTTATTTCAATGCATCTTACTTTGTTTCATTTATTGGTAGGATCGAGAGAATACTAATGAGTTGACACCATCTTCCCAATTAAGCTTAGAAAGAAAGAAGTGTTATCTCCTTACGTTAAACTCTCGGATTAGAATTGCAAGGGAAACAATACATAAGACTGACCCAAATGAAATGATCCAATGTATCCGGCTTGGGCATGGCTATTATATTGTGAATCCCACGGATATTTTATAACATCAATTTGTAAATATAGATCTCCCTCGCCCCAACAACGCATTAAGTACTCTAGAAGATGCTATACAGAGCTACATTCCTTGGCATAAGGATGACATTGAACTATGTCAGTAGTGATTCCAATGGTAATGTTGTATCATCTGAGCAGGTTGATTTACTGAATATTTGTAATTACATATGAAGATATTTGTATAAAGTTTTGTAGTCTGGGATTCATATTTACAATCATTTTCAAGTTTGGGCACAAGTTGCCATTATATAATATTGTTGTAATGCACAAATATCGTTGGCTCTTAAATACTCTAACCTCTCTTTTAATTTTAATGGCTATGCTTCCAAATTTATTTCAAGTCTTTGTTTCTCTGTTTATGGAGCCAAGACCCATTGAAAAAATAGTCCTATGTGATTTACACAAATTGCCTAAATGAAAATTTATCAATACAACTTTGTGTTTTATTTTAGATGTGGAATTACAAAACTTTAGCTTGCATTGTGTTGTGTGGAGAAAGATTACAGTGTGTAAATTCAATTTGATGTATATGTCTGTGCACAATAGTGTCCCAATAGGTTGAGGAAAATTTTGACTGTAAGGTCTTTCCCCCAAGAAATATCACTAGTTGGGCATACAAGCCAATAGCCCAACTTCAAACCATTATTGCTTACTTGTGACAATAGCAAACAAAAATAGATTGAATACCAAAAAGTTAGAGCCTTATAAAATTGGTAAGTCCTCGTGGTAGTGATGCAGGGGATAAGAAGACTCTTCCTCTTATACAGTTTATTTCTCTGAAAGTGTGGTTAATTCAGAGGTCCCCTACAATTCTTGTATCTTCTTGATTCAAATAAGAAAATAAAATGTATAATATCTAGTAGCATGCCTTCAAGATGGATTATATCGACACAAGGA
Organism: Larix sibirica; assembly: GCA_004151065.3. Taxonomy (NCBI): domain Eukaryota; kingdom Viridiplantae; phylum Streptophyta; class Pinopsida; order Pinales; family Pinaceae; genus Larix; species Larix sibirica. The sequence goes on along the minus strand of NWUY0300042845.1, from coordinate 9,465 downwards.
CAATAAGTTGACTCAATAGATAAGAAATTCACTTCATAAAACTACCATCTACATGTTGGATGCAATCCCCAATGTATTATACAGGATAGGTGCAAGTACAAAGGCATTCTCTAATTCGATAGATCGATTAAACACCATCTATAGATTTACAGAAATGTGTATGCATTCAACACTATCTATAGGTTGGCACAATAGCAATTGTATTCTGCAATTTGGATTTCTTTCTCCATGTTGGGCCCATTTACCAATGGATTCTACAAGCTTTGGTTGCAATTACATACACCTTTCAATGTTGCACAATTTTTTAGAGGTTGAATGCAATCATAAAGAGTCTAGACACAATTACTAATCCATTGAATACACGATTATGGCAATGAAAAACACATCCACAAGATTTATATACATATCAAGAATTAAAAAATACTTTATTATCTTATACACACAACAATTACCAAATAATGAAGTCATGCATTCATAGAAAAGAGTATCTCTGATTCAAATGCACACCATAAATCAATACCAAACAAAATATTTCTATTTCTCTATGGTAACAAATATGTATAGAGGGAAATTTTACATCATCATTACATAGCCATGAGCCTTTTCAAATTCATTCTTAATTAAAAGGGTTTATCCAAGCCCTAATGTTTCAGCCCACTCCATGCCTTCCCATCCAATAATGGCATTATCAATCAATGCTTAGTTAGATACTTGCCCATCCTCGATATTGAGATAAAGGTTCTTCTCTCTTGATTCTTTGATTTATAAAGACTTAAAGAATGTTATGGTATTCCAATTTCCCATCTTACTGCTGAAGGGGATAAAAAAATTGGGAACCTATAGCAAAAAATACATCATCGACTCTAATAAGGTGAGAGAGTTTGGCAACCCATGGATACTTCTCTTCATCAAAAGGGATAAATTAGAGGCCCAAGCCATAACATCGAATTCTTCTTAGATGGTATAGTTTTGGTTGTGATTCACAGCAATAATTTGACGAAACTTAGGTTTTGTAGATGTGATATAAAACATTCAAAATAATCAGAATCATATCTTGACAATGGGATTAGAAGATGTCCCAGTTTTCCTAAGGCCTTCTAACGCTCTTTTAGGTAACCAAATGAGAAATTGTGTTTTCAATAACTAAATAAAACCCTCTAATTCTAAATTCAACAACTCCATGATTGAAATCATAAGAGTGTTGTGGAATAGGAAAGTGGAACGACGAGAAGATGCAGTCATATTCATTTTTTTCATGCCCTTAGCAGTCTATTTGATCTATTGGACTAGTCAATGGAGTTGAGTTTACTAGTAGGTTCAAACCAAAGGAAATGTTCTATTGGTTTTGGATACTAGGCCCATCCTACAAAATGTTCAATAGTAATTTTGGATATACATTGGATGCAAATCCCTTCTCATAGACCATTCAAGAAGCTCTCTTAAGGGGCATTACCAAAAGGCTATAAATATTAGTACTTATGCAACAAACACTCTTCTTAGTTGGATGTGATTCTCATGGATGAATTGTTTAGTTGTCACTGGTTATAGGAATCATTTAATAAATNACTTTGCAAAGGGGTGAGAAAAGGAATTGCATAGTGTGTATGTTTTTTCTAATAATGATAACTAATAGTTCAAGGTAGAGTAATTTATGGATGATATGCCAAGTGCAACTAATTGATAAGTAGCCTATTTGAGAGTTTGGAAAGTACCTTTTCTTTAACCAACCACCATCAGTAATTAGCTTCTCTTATACCTTCCATTTTTCATATCAATATGATCGTTGTTGTTTGTCTTGTAAGAGATTCTATGATGAGATTTGATTCCTTATATATGCTGCTATAAAAAAAGATGTCAGGGTTACTTATCCTAGTGTAATGGTGATGTGTGATTCATCCAATTGTGTGTCTTCTTCCTCGTTCTTTTCTATACATTGAAATTGATTCAATGCTTAGTCAAATAATTTCCCATCCTCGATATTGAGAGAATGGTTCTTCTCTCTTGCTTCTTTGATTTATAAATCCTTAAAGAAGGTCATGGTATTATGATTTCCCATCTTACTATTGAAGGGGATAAAAAATTTGGGCACTTATAGCACAACATGCATCATCCACTCTAATAAGGTGAGAGATTTTGGAAACCCATCCATACTTCTCTTCATCAAAAGGGATAAATTAAAGGCCTTAATACATAACATCCAATTCTTCTTACATGTTACAGTTTGAAGAAACTTGGGTTTCGTATATGTGATATAAAACATTCAAAAGAATCAGAATCATATCTTGGTGATGGGATTAGAATATGTCCCAGTTTTCCTAAGCCCTTCTAGCACTCTTTTAGGTAACCAAATGAGAAACTTTGTATTCAATAACTGAATAAAACCCTTTAATTCGAACATCAACAACTCAATGATTGAAATCATAAGAGTGTTGTGGAATATGAAAGTGGAAAGACGAGAAGATGCAATCATATTCATTTTTTTCATGCCCTCGATAGTCTATTTGATTTATTGGACCAGTCATTGAATTTGAGTTGAATGGTAGGTTCAAACCAAAGGAAATGTTCTACTGGTTTGGATACTAGGACCATATTACAAAATATTTAATAGTAATTTTGGATATACCCTGGATGCAAATCCATCATAGACCATTAAAGAAGCTCTCTGAAGGGGCATTCCCAATAGGATATAAATATCAATACTTATGCAACAAGCAACCTTCTTAGTTGGATGTGATTCTCTTCAATGGATTGTTTACTTGTCACTAGTTATAGGAATTATTTAATAAATGATGTTGTACCGTACATTGTATATGTGGATGGGGTTGCTCAAACATGCCATAAATTCTATTGTTAGATAGATCCCCAATACCTTACTAGGTCATTAGAAAAATCCACATTTCTACATGTTTGAAAGGAGCTATGTTTGATTGTGTTCCTTGCAACTTTAATTTCTTGTATTGTAAGTACTTCCATAATTTATAGGTGATTTGGTCCAAATTCTAGAAGAAAGACATCTTGTACATGAATCCTACATTCTAGTTTGTGAATTTGTTTTTTGGTGCCATTGGTTTTCAAGCAACATCAAATAGGTTTACACATTAAAATATCATTGATAGCTACTTGACATAAGAAGGGAATGGTCATGATTTCCAGCTAGTGAAAGGAACATACACCTCACAAGAATGCAAAGATAGTTTCTAAGTGTCAAAGCAACATAAATCATAATGAGAAGGAAGTTCAAACATTGTAGAATTTTTCAATGTCGTCCAATAATTCCTACTAACATGAAGTAACTGAAAAACTATTTGGGCCATTATTATTGTAGTATAAAATCATCATGGTACACAGTATTGATGCAAAGCCAGTATATCAACATGATCACCCACATTTTTCTCTTTATTCTCCTTGTATGTTTTTTTTTTCTTTTTCCTTTTTGGAATCCATTCCTAATTTTTGGTTGTTTTGAGTCAATCTCTTCCACTGTTATAAAATTATCAGCATCGCACAGAGTTTACACTAGTTTTATTGACATGATACAAGTTTTTCACGTGGGCCATTAACTAACAATCACAGATATAGTGATCCAAGCTCTGACATCAAAATGAGTATCATGCAAGTTAATAGACATGATAAGTTTCTTGATCATTTTCAACTCCTTCAAGTCATTACACAAACTAACTTTAAGAGCAACAATACAATAGGTCCCAAGGTTGAAAAAACTCAGGCACAGAAAAATTCAAATCACAAACAAAGGTAAATATGCATTTTAGGAATTGCCAAAGTTGCATCAAGAAAACATGAAATTCACACACTAGGTATAAATATGATTCACTATTTGAAGAAATGATTATGAACAATCTTTGAGTTGTAATCTATAAATTATGCAAATTCATAAATCAACTAATAATAAAGACAATACAACTAATTATAAATTAGAGAAATTCAAACAAAACAAAATATAGTTATCAAATCTAAGTGATTGAATGCATCGTTGTCCAAATCAAGGGGCCCTCCCAATTAGCTTCACGTTGCTTAGAAAGATACAACACTAGAAACTACTCTTGTGCACACATAAATTATCATAGAGCATTAGCTTGGTTCCTTTTATATTAATAAATCAGATGTTTAAAAGAGTATAAGAAACATAGTATTGATCCGGTCTATCAAGATTCAATCCTTCCTTTCTATCTAGACTGAGTTTATATGATCATATAACACACATGATAAAGATAAACATAGTTTACATTTCTGTTGACAAAGATAATGCATAAATTGGATCCAATGATATTCTAATGGCATTTGAAGGCATGACCATATCCTCAAACATTGCATGCACGATCACATTATTCACTGAGTGAGTTGTTCTTGGTGTAATTTGAATGTTGGCTTGGATGAAGAAGAGAGTCCACCCTGTTTACCTAGCACTGATCTGATGAACTAGGAATCATCTTGAAGCATATAGGAGAAAATTCCATGTCAACAATCCTCTTCTAGAAGCTCGGGTATATTCCAAACGATGAGGTGGGTTACAAGATCCCTTTGTAAGTTATAGGAGATGTAATGATTAAACCATCGTTAGTAATAAAATGATCAAATGGTAAACCGTTAATCTCCATAATTCATTGTAAACAAACTAAAAGTCATTAAATTAACAAATAATTACCTTTTAAGCTTCATGGAAAGTATGGCAAAAGGAGTGATAATGTGGAAAAGAGGAGAGGTTAATATAGGTCAAGAGGACAACTGGAACTGACAATAGCATCAAATAGAAAGCCCAACATTCTCCAAGGCTGATATTTTGACTGCCCTCATGCAAAAAAAATATGTGTAGTCGATGTTCTCATATCAAAAGTTTCAAAATTGAAAAAACTTTATTAATGTTGCAACTTTGTTAGGTGCCAGTCCCAATAGCTATGTTTACATTGGATCTCTTTCTTTTCTTCTCTGCCCTCAGTTTCTTTTTCAATGTCCTGTTATGCAAGGCTAAATACTAAATTCATCTGTACCATCTCTTGTTAAGTTTCTTTAATTTCTTGTTCTTTGTCATTAATTTCGCAAGTTCCTCCTATAACTCGACGCTCCTTTTCTTCAGAACCTTGTTTTCATTCTTCACATGCCTATCCAAGATCTGAAATTCTTCAATTTCTGCCTTGAACTTTTCAATTTTCTTATTTTTCTTCCTTAATTTTGATGATCCTAAATTGCTTGAGACATTGGAGTATATAGTTTGCTTCAAAGGTTCAGCAAACCCTGTGTTGTCTTCAAAATTATTGAAGACTGGTGATGATTGTTCAACATAGTCAAATAGTTTACGAACAAGGTTCTTAAAACCATCATATTTTGGTCTAAACTTCTTGGGACAAGGAGATGAAGGTTCATTCTCGTGAACATTACTATGCCATGTCCCAGTTGGCTCATAATCTTGAACATTACTATGCCATATCCCTACTGGCTCATTATATTGAACATTACTATGCCCTATCTCTGTTGGCTCAACATTCTGTTTTTTAGGCTCATCACTCTGTTTTTAGGCTCAACATTCTGTTTTTTAGGCTCAACACTCTGTTTTTTAGACTCAACATTATGTTTTACAGGCTCAACATTCTGTTTCTTATGCTCAACATTATATTTCTTAGGCTTCTTCTTAGTCATACTACTAGTAATTATTCTAGTGGTTATACGAGCAGTTTGTCCACGTTTCTCCTTTACAGGTTGTATTCTATATCTCTCTCCACAAATAGTGAAGGCTTCGACTTCCTGGATACTAGGGCCATCGCTATTATTTCCAACATCATGCTCAGGAACAACGTTCACTCCACGGGATATCTCCTCATGTGCAATAGCACCATCAACAAATCCATTATGTGCCAAGAATGTATCCCAATTATCAACTCTCTTATTCAATTCCTCCACAATCAAGATTTTAACCAGACCGTGATGATATAAGCTACGACTAACATTTTTACGATTTGATTGAATGTGTTTTTCCATTCGGCTCAAAATTTTCCATTAAAAAAATGGGAAATTCAAATGTTCATTGGCTTCAAAATGCAAGAGAAGGAGAATGATAAAGGAAAGTAACGGCATACCGTCCCTCGCATGTAATAAAATTTTGCAATACAAACAAAAGGTTCCTCCGTTTCTCCATAATCCAAGTTGTAGGTACACCCTTCTTCCAATTCAGGCTCTGGTCTGTTGAGCATAAAAACCGAGTCCACACCCCCTTTTTCAACTTGATTATTTTAAACCACCTCTACCCTATTCGAGTTAGTCCAGTGGCTTGATCTATCGACTCCTCCATTACTACCATTACCAAATTGCCCACATGAGCAACATGACCATCGAACCCTTCTACAAATGATTTCGTGACAAAGGCATTGGAAACATTAAATTTCTTAAGGAATGGAAGCCACCCTGCATACCTGAGTATGGATTTACTAGCATTGTACTCAGGGTATGCTTCCAATATTTTCAAACACCATGGCTCTTTCCTGACTACACTGATCTTTCCCATGACGCTGCTAGTCCAAATATGTGAGGAAATATAGAAAACTCTTTGTTTTGAGGAATTTATTTCCACTGTCGGAATGGGGTAGACAAGGAATTCACGATTATGAAATAGACCATTTTAGGGATTATTTCCAATCCTCCAAGTGATTTGAAATAGGATATAGTGATGAAGATAGGTGGAGAGTCTTCGGGATAATGGACTATTATGAGTTTAAATTCCATTTGATAGAGATTTTATGGGGTGGAAAAGATATAATTCGGACATAGGAGAGTGCAAATAATAACGATCATGAGGGTAATGACTGTTCAGATAAGAAATGGTACCATATATCCTTTATGCATCAACAAAAAACATGGAGTATTCATTTCATCACTGTAAAATATGGTCGATGATGCTTCTATGTGTATATTAAGGAAACACAAAAGCATCATTATGATTGATTCCACTGACATAATATATGCAGTCTACAAGGTAAGAGCCTCGTTTCATGAGTATATCATTAAACATTAGGTGCGCCAGTCAAGGTAAGAGTTTTGTGTCATGCTCCACATAATCACTAAAACTACCAATAAACAAGTGTCATGTAGAATTCATTTGTATCACTTACAACCCCAGTCATACCATTAGTTGTACAATTTCATGAGCATGTTTGTTACTTCTTACCATGGTTAGATCGTGCGATTTCATTAGTAGGTTACGTTACTTCTTACCATGGTTAGATTGTTAGATAGATATATGTATAGGGCATGCTAGCTAAGAATAAAATTTAGACTGTATGACTTGTGATTTTGCATGTTTTCAATCAACTATAAAATTTAAAATGTTGTATAAATATTTGAAGTTTATTCCAATGTATCTTGCAACTGTTTTGTATTGGGCTAATTAGCTAGCCTACTAAAAGTAACTAGCTGATGAACTTCATATATGGCAATACAAACTAACTAGTTTATTACAAGTCTTCCTGTAACTAATATAGGGGTCCTATAGCAACTAAAAATGGTGATTAAAGTACTGCATAATGGTTACAAAACTAATTGTGAATATTGAAAATGTAAATGCTGGAGACACTGATGGAGAATCCTAACACAAGTATCTATAAAACCATCATCTTTAAACACTGGGAGATTATCAAAATCACATTGTCCTCATTGTTAATTTCTTGGTTGATATTTCATGAAGTGCACAAATATTAACCCAAGGGAGTTGCATTTAAGCCATCCATTTTCCCCACATGTATAAGACATGTGGATAATGCATGCACCTATCATATGCATTGATAGACCCACAAAGATAACCAATGCACCTAACCCATGGATGTAACCTACAAACACAAGTTAACACACCAGTGATGTTTTTAAACACATGTGCCAATGGGTTAGTGATAAGTTTGAGCATGTGAGGTATCATTGTTGGTTACTTATATGGACACATGTCCTTGTTTTTTTATAGCATCCTTCACCTATCTAATATAATATATGGGAGGAGAGACCACTTGTAATCATTATTGTGTTGTATTTTGTACTTGTATTGGAGACATTAGGGTTCATGAGAGTAGAATTGGGCACATGGAGGAGGGGCTTGTATGAAACACTTGGATAATGAACCATTATGGAAGTTGGAGCATTGGACTACATCATCTTGGAGAGTACACCATCTTAGAGGAGGAGCATTGAGCCCAAGGAATATCATGCTTGGAGAGTGTTTCATTTTGGGTGTTGTATGACCCCTAGCTTCTATGTCATTTGTTCATCATTGTATTTTAGAGTGCTCCATGTGAGGTTGCCTTGTTGGTTGCTTATGTGAACAAATGTTCTTAATTATTACCTTTCCTATTTGTATATATATAAGGGAGGAGAGATATTTTGTAATCATAACCATTATTCTAATATATCTTTGTAAATGATAATTATGATGGCCCTTGGTGTAGGGATAGGGTTTTCTACCCTAGTAGATTTCATGCAAATGGATATAACACCTTCTATGCTATTGGAGCCTTAATATTATGGGATATAAGGCTAGGGTATGATCATGGAGAAATGAGATTGATGAGTATTCATCTTGTTGTGGTGCCTTGGTAAGAACACAAATTGGTTATTGTATCTTGATGCCAGTGCTGGTGCAATAGTTGAAGACAGAGATTTTGAGGAGTCACACCCTATGATGGACATGTAGGATTAGAACCTAGCATTAGAGTTGTCTTACCATGTCCTTCTATAATGAAATGTGACTAGGGTTTGGAAACTAAGAAATTAGGAAACCGTTTTGATGTGCATAACTCAAGAGTGATACAAGATTGGTGTTGAATCTAAGATTGATATTGTATACAATAGCCTTCATTTTCACCTCTTTTTCATCTTCGATGATTATCTTAATTAGATCACTAAATGAGACTAGTAATTTAAATATATTTAGTTTGCTACATTGAGTCACATAAATAATTAATGCAAAATCATTATTAACCTAATACACTTAACACCTTCTCCGTTATTCATCTCTTTCCCTCTCTTACAGTTTGTAGGCTTTGCCATTCCACTCTCCCCTTCCTCATAGTAGTGTGATCCCTCTCTCTAATGGTCATGCTACACATTATAGTGGGATTGATTTCCCTCTTTTAGTGGGATTAATCAAGGCATTGGTTTAGTATGTTCTAAGACTATATTTCTGGCACACACACACACCATAACAAATAGTATATCAATTTCATAGAAACAAGTCATGTTTCTATACTCTAAGTACATGAAATGTATGCGAGAACTAAAGTACATAGTCCCTACACTACATGAAGAAAGGGCATGGAAATATTCATAAATTTCAACAAGGTCTTTGATGAAATTTTGTTAATGCATTCTTTGTACACAATGCAAAAATCACTAACATGTGTTAGTAATTACCAAGAAATTTGTTCACTATATAATATATCAACCAAGTAATTTGTTCACTACATGAAATATCAA
>NWUY0300042841.1:0-12286 GCA_004151065.3 Larix sibirica | reverse complement strand
ACCTCCGCTACAAGGCCTTTTCCTTGTAGTGGCAGATTCAAATTATGCTTCTCACTTTTCTCTCTATATTTTCCCAGTCTTCTTTCAACATACTAGTGGGATTTCTACCTAGATCCATGGAAATCCATTAATCTCTATCTACAAGAAGATATTCCATCTTCAAATTCCATAACTTGAATATCTAGTCATTAAACTTCTCTATTTATATTCTTGAACTGCTCGCCATTTCCTTGCACAAGATTAACTACACAAAGCTACCACTCCAAAACATGTTTATTGTAGACCCAAGATACCCTTGATATTCACAGGATGAGCAAAAACGTAGCAAAAAAGGAGCCCCCCTAAAGCTAATAACCTAGCTATGATACCATATGAAGAAATTTGATAAAACTGGGTAAAGGAAATCAATGCCAAACATAATCCAAAACACACCAATTAACAATGGTTCACACACACATTACATAAATATTTACCCTGGAAACCCAAAACGAGGAAAACCAACATGCTTTTGAGTTTCTCCACTCTCTATCTCATTGTACTATATTTTATATTTACAATATATAGCATCCAAAACCCTAATCCATTAACCCAAATTAGATTATGATCCCAATTCCTTGAGAAAAAATAGTTTACAATGGACCACAAAACCATGGGACAAAAAACAACTCAAAACTGACCAAAAATGAACCCAAAAAAATCTTTAAGGGGCACTAGCCCCCAATGCCCCCTTAGCCAAGGGGTTGATCAACCCCCCTATACCCCCTTTTGTCCAAGAACCTAAAAAGACTACAACACATGTCCAATAGGTTATGTTGCCAAATTTCCTGCAAAGAGAGAGAGAGAGAGCCTCCAACTTTTTTATTTCACCATTTGGCATCCACAACATACATATCACTTGGCTAGGAATTAAGCACAAAAGGAGGATAAGAACCCTCTCTTGGGTCTGATACAAAGGATCACATCATCTACAAGCAAAACCAAGGTGTCTCTATCCATATCCCATTCTTTATGCTAATATAAAATTAATATTATTTGTATGTGTTGTTTTATTCTCTTTTAGCTAGTTTCCACCATATTTACATTGAATGCATAATAACAAATATGCTCTATTAGTTTAGTTTCCCTCAATTCTATTGATATGGTACTCATGATGACACAACCCCTGCGTAGGTGCATTTGGTACACGTTGGTGACAAAATACCAACACCATATTTGACAACCATATTGGGGATTAATCCTATCATTCATCCTTGGTTGTGTAATTGTCATTTCTAGCCACTCCCTTAGGTGATTGCTATAATTTCTTTGTTGTTTATTATTTGTTGTTTGTTGTTACCTCCTTGTAGGTAGGTAACTTGGACAAAAACCCTTATTTTTTCCTCAAGAATGAACAAGATTTCAATTTCCTTGCTTCGGCTCCATGTCACATTTTTTCTCCAAAAAAGTGAGACTCATCGTCACTAAATTTGCTAGGAAATCCTCTTATTCACATCAAATTCAGTTTCCAAGAATCAACCAAATTCCATCATTCCTCTTTCAATTTAGTTATGGTTTTATCCTTGGGTCATAAAATAGATTTGGATTTTTGTTTTTGTCCCTTTATTTGTTGTATTGATTGTTTATTGTCTCATTTTGGACAATGTAGGTAATTAAATGGTTCAAAGATCATATACTTGTTTACTTAGGGTTCCAAATTGGATAGTCTTTTAACCTCTTCCTTTTCTTGGTATTTAAATTCAAGAATTGATAGTGAGTTATCTTTTTGTATTTGCTTGAAACCTCTTCATTTTGGATGGTTGAGAGTCTTATCTCTTTTTCTCTTCAAATACATAAAGAAATTGACTTACCTTATTTTTATGTTAAGAAATAAAATTAGCTAAGAAAATATTTCCTTTAAATTTCTAAGTATTATCTCTAAGTACCTCTTTCATTTTCATTTCATATATTTCTCTAGTCCATAGCTAGTTTTAATTTGAATTGTTATTAATTAAAAGTTTGAACAATTTTATTTGCTTGTTGAGGAGCGTATTTGATTTTGCTTCAAGAAAAAGATCCATATTTTTAAGTATTGGTCCTTATGTTCCTTTCCTCACAATTTTTAATTTTCAACATTTACATTTCAAATAAATTTATTTTTTGTTGTACAAAACACATTTTATTTCCCAAGGAATAACCTCAAGGAAAAGACTTAGAGTACTTCCACATGATTCATGGGTGGTAAACGAGGCAAACCATCGGCCTTGATTACACAGCCTAACCCTGAGGGGATTAAGAGAGTCAAACACATGAGCTCCCCAACTTCGGGGGGAGAGATCTCACGTCTGGATCATAACTTCTTTTATTAACCCTCAAGGCTATTGTTGTACACACCAAATGTGCACACGAATCACACCTTAAATCAAACAACACTTGGATCATGACACCAGGTTAAGCCTAAAATCAACTTTTAAGCTAACTCACCAAAAATCCTCACCTAGGAACCAAAATATGTTTTTACTTAAGTTAGGATTGTGGAGATAGGCATCAAAATAAATCTCGTCAATCATTCACATTTGAAACTTAGAGGTTGTCCTTTAGCGAACTTGTAAATCCTTTCCATCAGGTGTGGTTCAAAACTTATTCAGAAATAGGCACGCTCTTATGAGTGTATAATGCCAAGGTTGGGACCAAAGTTTTGATTAAGACTCCTAGATCTTTCAATACTAAAGATCCCCCAACCATTTGATTTCATATTGGAGGCAAGGTAACATGTTTCACATGCCCATGAAGAGGAAATAGTGACCAATATTTTAGGTACCTACCTAGGTGGCTCTCACGGGAGGGAGGGCACCTAAGACAGATAGTTGTAGGCTGACTGGAATTGCTCCCAGTTTCCTGCACTATAACTATCTCATTCACACCTTCACTCACTTCCTTGTTCGACTTGAGATCCCATCATGTTGAGCATTTGGAAGGCCCTTGTTTAGCTTTCTACTTCTTGCAAAATAGTGTACCTTTCTCTACCACTTGTGAAGAAGATTTGAGAGTATTTTTATTTATTTTGACATCAATTTGTTGTAGTTCTCCTCTTAGGACTAGTGAGTCTTTTCTTTTTAGGGTGTTCATTATTACATTGGCTATTTAATTAATTGAATCACTTGTTGCACCCACATTGCACTCGCATTTAATCAAGTAGATTTTAGAATTAGTGTTATTTTATTTGAACCTCTCGCATTATCCTAGCATAGAACTATTATTTGAAGTAGTGTTGATTCTCCCTTGTCAATATTTATCCTCCTAAATGTTCTAGATTAATTCAAGGTTTGCTTCCCATCATTGTAATTCCTAGCCAAGTTATCAACCCACCTTAGCATGTGAGAATCTAACACCAACAAATTTCCACCTCACCCAATGCCCTATCAGGACCATCGGATTTAGGCTCTCCATAACCCAAATCATCACCTTTACCTAGTACCACTCCCCCATTTAAAAACCTAGAAACCAACATGTCTTGTGTCCCCCCCCCCAACTCTCCTAACTCTCCCAATCAACATAATGCAAATGTCAACCATAAAGTGACCACAACCATGACTATGACCATAATTATAATGTCAAGCCTCCCTTTTATGGCTAGTATGAACCTACCAAATATAGATTGACTAACTAATTATTCTATTAGACATGATTCGACATGGTATCTAATGCCCACTAAATTACCCTCGGACATCCCTAAGTTTGAAGGTAAAGTAGAAGAGTGAGCCCTCCAACCATATCATGTCATTTCATTTACAGTGTTCCTCCAACAATATCACAGATTATTGTACCTAGTTGCGATTATTCCAAAGAACCCTCACCGAAGTAGCAGTGAAGTGGTACATTGAACAGACCTCCATGACACATCCCAACTTTGTGTTATCAACTTCCATTTTCCTCACCTTCATCCAATGACCCATCAGATATGATGAGGGAGAAGAAAATATTTTGTTGTGATGTCAAAATATGACTACCCATATCACATATCACATCCATGAGTGGTGAAGACAAAGAAGCTTCTACAAGATCAAACTAGATGGCTAATTGTTTCTAGATGAAGTCTTGAAATGTCTCTTACCAACCATTTCTTATGACATTACTTCCAAACTACCGCAAATGGAATAAAAATCAATTTTAAAGGCTCAACAATATGACTTGATCTATGCTCAATCTGGATATTTGTATTATGTCATCCGAATTAATGCACCCCATAGTGAGACATCATGGAGACATCAATCAGGGGCCTCCCATTCTATGGATGGTGTGATTTTTGTAGTGGTATCTACCTTTAACCCATACAACCAAATGCCCAAGTACATAGAAAATTATTTTTATGGTAATACCCATAGTGGTGAGTGCTCTAATCTAGGGAAACCCCATATGCCCTACTACCCTCCTGATTCTTCGCACTCATCCTCGCATGCCAGAACAAGTACCTCATACTCAATCCCTCTTAATTCCCCTCATGATCATGGTCCTACAAGTAGTGGTATTATATGTAATAGTGATTCTACCATATATATGCCTCCATCGACCCATAATCCTTACTATGAATTCCCTGGCACTCCCTTAAGACCTCCAATCCAACAACTACATCCTCCAACTTCCCCTTTTTTGCAAGGGAAAAGTTTATGCTCAACAACATGCACACAAGCAACTTGTGGTAAACAATCCAAATGTGTAAATCCCAACAAGAACAAAAATAAGGGGAAGAATAAAGGAAAAAAACAAAATCAACAAGGTGGAGGCCCACCTGCTAACCATCCTAGCAACACTGGAGGGAACCCTAACCCCATAAATCAAGATCCTAGTAAACCCATCAAATAGGGTAAGATCCTAAATTTACAAACTAACCATCCATGTTCATTATGTAGAGTTTATGGACATTATACTCATCATTTGAGAATGAAGGTTCTTAATATAGTTAACCATCATCATAGTAGTTTTCTGGAGCAAACTTTGTTAAAGTGGTGAAATATTCCCAATGTTTCAAGCAGACTCTCCACCCATCATCAGGGGAAAAAACTCATGAACTACAACAAAAATTAGAAAATGAGTCTTAAATAATGAATTTAAAGGGTAGAGAGGGATATGATAGACGTTTGGAGGATAATAATAAAATAATTTAAAAAATATAATGGTTTGAATGAAGGGTCAAAAAATCTAAAAAATAACCCAAAAAGGGGGTTTAAAGGTAGAAGAAATATATTAAATTAATTTGATAAATTGGAAACATAATTAGGGTTAACAAGAAAATTTTATTAAGTGGTCAAAATAAGAGATAATTAAACACAATAAACGTAAGGTTAATGAAAAATAATAGTTTAGGATATTTAAATATTTAAAAATCCACGAGGAAGTTACAAAGGATGGTTAAATGGCGAAACAATAAAAGAAAGTTAGAACAATATGATTAAAACAATTAATAAGGGTAAGAGAAGTGACAAGGGTGGGAGGGGGGCGTAGATGGGGGAAGTAAAGGTCAAAAAGGAAGAATAACCTGGAGAAAAATTTAGAAGTTAAGATAAGGGGATAATTAAAATTAATAATCATGCTAGAGAGCTAAAAACGAAAAGAGATAAATTAAGGGATCAAGCAGATAAAACTGAGAAGGGGGTAGCGAAACAAAGAAGGAACAAAGTGAAGGAAGATGATTGGAGATAAAATTGAGAAGGGGGTAGGGAAACAAAGAAGGAACAAAGTGAAGGAAGATGATTGGAAATATAGAGAAATTTAAATTATGATGGAGTTTATGTATTAAAGGTTTCTAGGAATGGCTTAATTTATAGTTATCCTCATGATTAAAATTATTGGGGTGTTTATTAATTCCAAGGGATTCTCAGATAATGTCATTCGTATAAAGAGGGGTGAAGGCTATAATCTTGGTAAAAAGACTCATATGGACAGATACCTCCATGCCTATTCCCACCACCACCCAACCCAAAAACCCATCATCCTTAAAACTCTCATCTCCATATCGATCTAAATTTATGACCCCCAATACTTTAATAAAGAAAGAGCCCATCTTACAAAATCCCTTCAATCAAATGGTTACTCTCTCTCCCAAATCAACAAATCATTATGATTGGTCCTCATCCCCCAAACTAAGAACCCTAATTATTCTACTCAGTCAATAGACCATATCTATCTTCCCTATATTTGTGGCATCACTAATAGTCTATCTAAGGTCCTAGCTAAAAAGAACATAAAAATGATTTTCAAACCCCATAAAACCCTAAAGTAATTATTCAAAAGCGTTAAAGATAAGGATGGCCCTCTGCCCACAGGGCGTAGAATAAACGGTGAATGGGTGTACTGTTAAGGCACTCCTTGCATAAGGTCATTGGTTTAAAACTCCATGGATACAAGCCTTACAAAAAAAAGGATGGCTCCTTGAACTCTCAAGGAGACTACCAAATCCCCTATTCTTGTGGCAAATCCTACATTTTCCAAATATGTCGATCCATCCAAACTTGCCTCAAAGAACATATTGCTAACACTTTTTACAATCGTGTATCCAAATCTGCAATCATTGAGCATTCACATAACTCGAATCATTTAATTTTCTTCGACCAAATGAAGATTATAGCCTCTACCCCTCTTTACGTTAATTGCATTATCCGAGAATCCCTTTAAATTGATAAACACCCAACAATTTTAGTGGTGAGGATAGTTATAAATTAAGCCATTCCTGAAAACCTTTAATACACAAACTTCATCATTAAATTTCTCTTTGTTTTCAGTCATCCTCCTTCACTTTAGTCGTGCTTTGTTTCCCTACCCTCTTCTCAGGTTTATTTGTTTGAACCCTTATTTATCTCATTTTGTTTTTAGCTCTCTAATCTTATTATTATTTTAATTATCCCCCTTAGTTTTAATTCTAAATTTTTCTCTAGGTTATTCTTCCTTTTCAACCTTTACCTCCCCCATCTAACCCCCCCTCCCACCCTTGTTACTCCTCTTACCCTTATAATTATTTTAATCCTATTCTTCTAACTTACTTTTATTGTTTCAACATTTAACTATCCTTTTTAACTTCATCAATAATTTATAAATATTTCAAATTTCTAAACTATTATTTTTCATTAGCATTACTGTGTTGTGTTTAATTATCTCTTATTTTGACCACTTAATAAAACTTTATTGTTAACCCTAATTCTCTTTCCAATTTATCAAATTAAGTTAATATATTTTTTCTACCTTTAAACCCACCTTTTTAGGTTTTTTTTAGATTTTTTTACCCATCATTCAAACCATTCTAATTTTTAAATTAATTTATTTGTATCCTCCAAACATCTATCTTATCCCTCCCTAACCTTTAAATTCATTATTTCTTACTCTTTTTCTACTTTTCATTGTAGTTCATGATTTTTTCCCCTGATGATGGGTGGAGAGTCCACCCAAAACGTTGGGAATTATTTCACCACTTTAACACAATTTGCTCCAGAAAATTATTATACTCATAATTGTATGTGCCTCGCTAGATCTCATCAGTTTTATTGTGAAGTCAACAAACATGAGATTGCTAACACCCCTTGAGGTCAAAAAAATACTCCACCCACTCATCCTCCCACGATGCAACCGATAGTACTGCAAAAACCCTTTCCATCACAAGGTTTAGTCACAACATAATCAACGATACCTCACCCTAATCAACCATCTATGTCTACCAATCCTCAGTGACCCTTCTTTCTAGAATATCTCCATGACCTCCATTGATGTCAATCTTCAATCTCAATGTAATCAATATGGTATGCCAGTTGAACCTATCAATTCTAACAAGGATAAGGATTCACCTTTACTATAATGACCCTTACATATCCCATGGCACAATGTTGACCCTACTCAAAACATACCTAGGATCCCCTTACGCTCCACAACACATAACCCTAATGCTAATGCTACTCATAACTATAGTGCTTTGGATGAAACTATAATGTTGTGGATGACTTGGCACAGTCCCCTACTGTCATGTTTTGATAGTGTTGAAAAGTATAAGGCAAGGTTTGTTGCAAAAGGATATTCTTAGGTTGAGGGGATTGACTTTGGTGAGATTTTTCACTAGTTGCTAAGTTAACATCTATCATATTTATATTATCTATAGCAATGATTTTTTTATTTAAAAATAGAATATATGGATGTGAAAATAACCTATTAATATCCAAAACCATTTCTTTCAAGACATGGTAGAAGATGGAAAGGTGATACTAGAGAAAGTTGACAATTTGAAAAATGTTGTAGATGCATTGACGAAATCAGTGAGCACGTGTAAATTCAAGTGGTGTTGTGAGTCTATGGGCCTTATGTCCCTTAGCAATTAGCTCGCAATTTGATGCATTCTCCCTTATACTCTTGCAAGGTATATGACAAGTGGTAGAATGTTGGGACAAGTGTGTCATACACCTTGCAGTCCTGTAGATGAGTAGGTAATGATTGTTGAGATACAAAATAAAATAAAATATTGTGCATTGGCAGGGAATAAAATGTTGTGCAATGGCACAAAATAAATGTTAAGTTGTGGCAGAAAATAAGTGAAGATCACTAGTAGGCAATGAATTATGTAATGCCTTGTTTTAGATTTATTATCACAAGCGTATGAATGTTGATGTACACCTCGCACACATTGCGCTAGTATACTTATTAATTGATTATACATTGAAAATTGTTTGAGTGGGTTGTAAATTATTTTTTTTTCCAAAGAAAAAGTGCAATTTCATTAATTAAAATCAAATTACATAGTGCCGAAAGGCTTCTGTGAGCCCTTTCTAGTAATTGATTTTCAAATCCAAGTATCAAAATTTTATGTATCATGTAAATCAAAAAAGAAATATGAGTTCTCCAGAGGAACTCAAGGTCCGATAGATATGTACATCAAGTTTCAAAAATATTAAGTATGCCAGTAGAAAATCATGTGTTTTGACGTGCCACCCCTTCGATAAATGACCGATAGTATTCGTGGAATGTGTCATTTATCTGTTCCTTGATTTTCCACTGACCAAGTTGTAAATTCAGTCCAAGCTTTGATAGGTATTCGGCCACGTTGTTTCTTTCCCTGTAGACATGATGACAAGAGAAAGTGTCAAAATCCTCTAATATCCTCAATGTTTCTATCAACATCAAGTTTAATAGCAGATTGTGGCATCTTTGAACTTGATTTATCCAATTTATGATAATCATAAAGTCTCTGAAAATTTGAATATGTGTGCAATGAGTTTCTCTCACAAAGAAAATCAGGAGTTTTAGTGCATATAGCTCAGCATAGTTGTTCGACCCATGCCCCAGTCCCATATGAAGCTTGTAATGGTGGTTTTCTGATAAGTGGAGTATTGCACCTCCACACACATCATTTTGTGAATCCCCATCAAAAAAATCCCATGGCTTTTGAGTGTTTATATCTTCCACCACAATAGTACGGGGGATAGGTTGGTTTTTTTCCTGCAGGAAATAGGATAGAATAGAGATGTTGTATTGGATTGTAAGAGCAGGGGTGGTCTGTTTTTCCTAGAAGATCATTCTGTTTCTAGCAATCCATATGCCCCAAATGGCGATCAACGGTAAAGCACGAATAAAATCCATGTCTGAGGCGTTGTTCCATATTTTCCAAGCTTCTTCTATTGTGTTTCCACTCCACTCCATAGAAGGGAGAATCTGTGTTTTCAAATCAGTCCATACGTTTACAATGAAGGGGAATCTCTTGAAAAGATGTGTTATTGATTCCTCACATTGTTTGCAGAGAGCACACCAACCTGGTCCTGCAATGTTTTTCTTTTTCATATGATCCCACGTCGGAATCCTGTTAGCTAAGAGACACCACATGAATTTTTTTTCCTTTAATGGACAGTGGGATTTCCAGATCTTATGCCACCACCACTTTTTTTCCCCGATCTGATGTTGTTCCACCAGTAGTTTGTATCCCAGTTTTGTGGTGTATCCACCATTTGAGGCTAGAGACCAGATAAGTTCATCCTATGAGTCAGTGATTCTTATGTGAGTGATTCTGAGGGCTAATATGCATTCATTCCAAGTGTTGATGTGTTCCTCCAGAATGCCTAAGACATCTGTGCATGTCCATCCATGTTTCCAGAGATTTGTTGAGTGAATGTGCACAATATAATTCATGTGGAAGATGCCTTGTGATGGAGAAACTGTATAAGTGGATGGGGGAGAAGATGTTTATTTTGACAGCCCATCCATGGGTCGGTTCCGAGACGGATCTGTGATCTATTTTCGGCCTTCCATACGAGCCCTCGTTCAATGAGCAAAAATGAAGGACTTCTTTCCAGATAACCAAGATCTCCTAACTATGCTCTGAGGGATTTTTTATCTAGTGGAGTAGTGAGTTAGAAGCTATGTATTTATGTTTTATCACCTCGGTCCATAGATTTTCGATTGAGAGGATTCTCCATCCATCCTTTTCTGCTAGGGGTTTTGCAAATAGGTGAATGTGTTTCAGTCCCCATCCACCCAAAGATTTCAGTTGTGCAATTCTTTCCCAATTGACCCACAGAGCAACATAGGAATCTGAACTCCCGGACCACAGGAAACGAAAGCAAAGTTTCCTGGATTTTTCCAGAATTCCTTTTGGAATCCAAGCCAATGACATCTAATATACTGGTATGGCCTCCAAAATTGATTTGATGAGAATGAGTCGGCCAGCTCTGGAGAGCCATCTATGGCTCCAGATCATTAGTCTTTTTTCCAGTTTTGCAATTAGCCAACCCCAATCACTCTTTTTGTATACATTTGGTTTTAAATGGAAGCCCAGATATTTAAGACCTGCATCCAGATTCATGATTTCAAAAGGGAAGAGAGATGCATACCTTCTCCTTTCCTCCTCATTTAATCTATAAAGAGTGAGGGTTGAATTGTGTTCATTTATGACCATACCAATCACTTCTTGAAAAAAATTTAGAATGTTATCCAGTTGTTTCGCATCCCTTAGAGTGCCATCACAGAATAGGAGTATGTCATCTACAAATAGTAGATGGGTGAGCCTTAGTGTATTGGTGATGTTAATTCCTTTGAAGGATCCCTGTCTTTTTGCATCCAATATGGCTCTACTCAGACCTTCAGCTACCAGGAGGAAAAGGAGGGGGGATAGGGAGCATCCCTTCCGAATACCTCTTTCAGCACAAAAGAAATTTGTGGGAGCTCCATTGATAAGGACCACAAAAGAAGTTGATGTAATGCAGCTCATGGTCCATTTGATGAAAGCACAATCAAAGCCCAGGTGTGTCATTAGCATTCTCAGATAAAGCCAACTAACTCTGTCAAAAGCCTTTGAAAGATCAATTTTTATAACAGCTCCTTTTATCCCTTTCAGTTTTTGAGAGTGCAATCCTTCCATTGCAACTCCAATAGCCTCATGAATCTGTCTACCTTCCAGAAAACCGAATTGTTCCTTGGATATGACCTTTGAGAGGACACTTTTTAGCCTTTTTTCCATGATATTTGCCACAACCTTGTATGTGATGTTGCATAGAGAGATCGGTCGGTAGTCATTCATTGATTCATGTTTGTCATATTTTGGAATCAGGGCTATAAAAGTGGCATTTAGGAGTGGATGAACTATTTCCCCCTTTCCTGGATTCCTCCACCAAATGTAGAAGATCATTTCCAATGACTTCAAAGTGCACCAGAAAGAATTCAATAGTCCATCCATCTGACTTTTGTCCTTTTGAAAGCTGTGTAGAGTTTCTTTGAGCTCATCTTCAATGATTCTTCCATTAGATCCTGATTGTCTTCATGAGTGACAAGTCTAGGGAAAAATTGGGAGAGTCGAATAACTTCCGTTATGCTAGCTCTTCTATTTTCCAAAAAGAGGGATTTAAAATGTGAGATACCCAGAGAAGCCATTTCTTCAAAGGATGTGGTGGCCTCATTGTTTCATTTTTTAGCTCCCAAATGGTATTTTTGATTTCCTTCCTTTTGCAAAATCCTAGAAAAAATTTGTGTGTTCATCCCCACACTCCAACCAGATAGCTCTGTTTTTTAATATCTAGACTTCCTCCTGTTACAATAATAGTTTTCGACGGCATTGTTCCAGATATTTCAGCTGCTGAGTTGTTTCCGGTGTGAGGAAGCCCCCTCCTTCAACATCCTGCGGTTGTGTGAGTTCCCCTTCAAACCGTAGTAATTCGCTTTCATCCCTTTATTTTTTTTGAAAGCCCACTCTTTTAATTTATGTTTTACCCTTGTGAGATTCTTAACGAAGTGGGGTGCTGCAAATACACCTTCTTCAGGTTGGTAGGAGATCCAGGAATCTTTTATAATA
>NWUY0300042836.1:0-10286 GCA_004151065.3 Larix sibirica | reverse complement strand
GAGGGAAACTAATGTGCTTCCCATCAGTGGTGAATTGGGCCACTATCGTGACCAAATATGAGAGGCACCTAACGTCCTCTGCACCGAAAGAAGTTATGCAAAGCTATCCACCAGAAATATGAAAATTAACAAGGTCAGTGACATGATGACCGATATATCTCTGAGACTAAGCAAGATACTCTCTACTGCAACATCGAGTGGGACATCAGTAAACTAGGTAAAATCCCCCCTCTCCTTGATAGTCCAATGATGAAATATATGTCCTCCTTTGTGGGTTGGAACCACAAATCGGGACCAAACCTAAATGCGTGTCTATGTTGATCCTAGAAACAAATCAACTGCATCAGTAATGTCAAGTTTCCCTTTATGGATGTAGCCTCATCATAAAAATTGAGGAGGCCAACATCCCTGAAGAGGAGTCGATTTTATGCTGCAATCGGGAAAGGGTACAAATCCCTCTCCCTCTCTCGGGCCTCCCACTCCCATACAACATTGTACAGGTCTACATGTGCTACTCCTCTTGTTCCTCACATTGCTGACATCTATGATTTACATATAAATTTCATCCACATACACACACACACACACCCATGTATATATAAAACATAAAAAATTCATTAAATGACCCTTGTATATATTAAGATCAAAAAATATATTTTTTCTCAAAATACATTAATTTCATAAGCAGTGCAACCACATAACATTAATGCATCTCAAGCGGTGTGGTATTATCTACGGCACATCGACAACGGTGTGTTGAACTAATTAAAACGTCGAATATGCAAAACAATCTAATAATAAAAAAAAAACAATGCACTATAATAACATTAAAGCACCTAATGTGATGCTTTTGTATCTACAGGGCACCGATGATGGTGCGCTAAACTAATTACAATGCACTGAAGATGCAAAACGCACCTTCTAATGGACAAATTATTTTAACAATAAACAATGGCGTTGCGCTACATTAACTACACAACACCGCTGCTTTAAAAATATGTGTCTCGATCGTCTATGGTGCACACATTTTAATCAAACGCACCAATATGGGCACACCTAGTGTGAAAATATTACGGAATGTGGTGATTTTTTTGAAAGACAAGG
Organism: Larix sibirica; assembly: GCA_004151065.3. NCBI lineage: Eukaryota > Viridiplantae > Streptophyta > Pinopsida > Pinales > Pinaceae > Larix > Larix sibirica. Next base: position 9,182 of record NWUY0300042836.1, on the reverse strand, counting down.
CGTTGTGTATGTTTTAACAATAAGCACACCAGAGAAACGATGCGCTTATTACACATTATGACCGATGCATGTTAATTACAATTACGCACCGTTGTGGCGATATAATTAATATGCACCGGTGCGGCGATATAATTAATACGCATCGCTGCGGCAATATAATTAATACGCACCAGACTATATGGTGAAATTTTTTTTTTTTTATTTAGTCTTAGCGATGCATCTGTTAATATGGAGTGCATCGGTACAACTGGAGAAACAATGTGCTTATTATACATTACAATCGGTGCGCGTTAATTACAATTATGCACAGTGTATGGAGTAGCATTATAATTAACATGCACTGAACTATATGGTGAAATATTAGTATTTTTATTTAGTCGTAGTAGTGAGTCCGATAATATGGAGCGCATCGGTATGTTATGCACCATGTGGTAATAAGTCTTAGTTTCCCTGCCCATGGTGCCCCTATGAAATTATGGGGAGCACTGTAGTGTGTGGTACAAGTCAAACATTTTGAATGCACCATGCAAAAAAAATAAAAATTAAATGGTGAATTCTAGGTGAATTTCAATTTTTAATCCGTTAAAAATTTATATTAGAAGGTAATAAATACATTACATGGACAGTTGCACCTCGAGGAGGCATGGTTGCCATGTATACAAAAGAATGAAATTCACACGTCGAGGAGGCATTGTTGCCATGTACACAAAAGAATAAAATTTGAAAGCCATGTATGAACCAACAGACGAGAGAAAGCCAACCACGAGGGAGAACTGATGGCAGGGCACTTCACCAACTCAACTATAGCATCAGTGCTTAGGTGGTCTACATCATTGAAGGTTGGTTAAAAAACAATTCCATGCGGTAATTTTTTTTGTTTTACCCTACACCGATGCACCCGAGTACCGGACACATTAGTGCATTGGTAAGACATCAACGCACCGATAATCATTATAAAACTAAAAAATAGTTTTTCGTTTAGATTTTTTTTTAAATTTTACCCTACTCCAGTGCTCTCAATTAAATGACACACTAGTGCATCCAAAATAAATAAACACATCGCTAATAAATATTAAAATATAAAATAGTATTTCATCTGGTTTTTTATTTTATTTTACCCTACTCTGGTGCTTTCAATTAAACGACGCGTCGATGCATTGAAGAATGCAACGTACCGCCAATCAATATAAAAATAAAAATAAAAAAGTTTAATGTCCGACATTTTTAATTTTACCCTACTCCAGTGTGCCCTATAATTGTATGCCCTGGTGTATTCGTTAGCTACGAGTGCACCGTATATGAATATGAGTACACTATTCCTATGATCCAGATATAGATACGCCCCTGTGCATTCATAAATGGATGATGCACCATAAGTTAATGACAATGAAAAACATTTTTTCAGGCATCAATTAATGAGGAATGTTGAATTCAGTGCATGGAGTTTATTAGTGCACCAATGCGTTATCCTATCTAGAAAGCACCGTAATGTTTAAAAAAAAACAAATTCGAGTTGAGGGCATGTATTTGTGGTTACAATCGGTGCATTATGTATGTGGACACATCAGTGTGTTAGGTTATTTTAAATGCATTTGTTAGTGTTGCAAGTGGAATTTAAAAAAAAAACATTTTCTTCTGCATTGAACGAGGATTTCTTATATTAGTGCATTGTGTTGTGTTTTGCACTGGTGCGTCGATATAAAGTACACACCAGTGCACTTGGTGATAAAAGCACCATGAGAAAACCTTTGCCAAAACCTCCACCCACTCGCCTCTGCTAGTGACCTTTGCTATAAACATATATTTGAGATCTTTTTAGGGAACATCTGCAAAAACCTATGTTAGATGGTCTTTTCCTTGTACTGAACATAGGCTAGCACACATGTTTGGTTACATTTATTAGGATTGCATATAGTTGGGAGATAAATGGTTTGTGTGCTCATTAGTGTACAATGCACAATGGTGCCACCACGATTAACAACAATTACAATTGCAAGTATATTTGTTTGTGGCTATTATAATTAGTGCCCACATTCATAGTCCTAGAAACAATTTGTAGTTGCTCCAAGCAATATATAAAGTTCAAGGAAGATATACCCAACAACTACAAGCTTCATAAACGCATAACAATGAATAGACCAAAGGTGGCATCAATATGTGGGTTGAGTGTATTTACACATTATAAGTGAATGTCATAGAGAACATTAATTAAAGGGGAATTGAGTTGTGGTGGACAACAATGAATAGTGGGTGTGTTGTAGGTTGGGATTGTGTCATTGTAGTATATGCCTAAAACAAATCTTTATTTCAATCTATCAATTAGAAAAAATGTTGATTGGGATGTGGATGAAAGACAATCAATACAATACCATATATAAATATATCCTACTCAATTAAATTCAAGAATGGGATGTAAGTTCACTAATGGGAAAATGTTGTAGGTTATGGTTTACTCAATGAATACTCAAGAAAGGAATCGGTGATAATGAATTGGGGATATATGCCTAAAAACGATTAATGAAACACTTGAACATATCATTGTAGCAAATGGTTACACCACCCAAGCAATTAAACCATTCACTAACAATGCCAATCTATGATGAGCTATTAATATAGTGATTGAAGCAGTATTTAATGGTGAATACCATGCTACTATGCATCTCTATTGAATGGAGTATACATAGGTTTATAAAAATAAATAAATAAACATCAAAAATAAAACCCATTCACGCAACAATTAGGCAACCATAGAGGATTCAAATGCATGATAAACATAGAGCTTTCACCCTAAAAACCCAAACAAGAAAACTAACATTCAATTGGGGGTTTATTCTTACTCATGGAATGGTTACAATGGTGAGTTATGTACTCTCAACCGTGTTTATGATGCATTATTGCTCATTGGTGCATTTTCACGGATTTCTTTGGCTCAAAGACAACCTTCAACTTCAAACAAGATTTGTCTTCCAAGCCCCTTTTGTTCTGCTACTACATTGCTTCTTCATTTCCTCTCTAGATCTCTCCTTCATTCCATCCCCTTCTTCTCCACAACTTTCACATTTAATGGGACACCTTGGAAGGCCAACCATCAAAATGGTTTGTTTCATCTTCCAAGTTAAAGGAAGTGTTGAACTACTCACTCAACTTTGCAAAATTAAATCTTATTATACAAAGTTAAAAAAGGATTATTTAGAGGATCCATTTCAAATCAAGAAAAGACTTTAAGTTTACAACATTAATGAATATTAATAAGCACAAAATGACAATGCAAGGAAATAAAGGGATATCTTCAGGGGGGTTGTCTTTATTGGTCTACGTTGATGCGGTGATGCAATTTCCGAACAATCGGTCTTGAAGGTGGCGCAGCTAATGTTTTTCAACCTTTAATCTTTGATTTACTCCATGATGTATTTGGAATTGGTATATTATGATACTGAGTCACCCGGGGTGCCCATTTTTCTTCATCAGCGAGATGACGTCTACACGGCTAAGCACGATATGATGGCTCCTGATCCTGCAATGCCGAAGGATTGTTCGTACATTTCAACATCCCAGGAAACATCAACTCCGAGACCCCCCACACCTGAAAATAATAACAGATCATTACATAGTAAGGGCGCGTGTGCGAAGAGGAAGTCGGCCTCTTTATCGATTGGTAAGGAAATAGGTATTAATGATATACCTAAATACCTTTCCTCGGCTCTAGTCGGACGTTTCTGTGGAAAATCCATTGGAGAAGACGCCTTATGGACGTGGATCACTTGCAACTGGCACCCTCTGCTAAATGACATGCCTCAGTTCCATATTCTTACATGGGGATGGATCTTTTTTAGGGTTAAATCTGAAGCAGATAAACAAAAGTTGTTGTATAGGAATTGGAACTGGGGACCATCCGGCTTAATACTAAAAAAATGGCAGGTGGACTTCGAAGCAGCCAGAGAACCTCACAATGTTCAGCAACTTTGGGCTTTACTTCCTGGTCTCCCAATGATGTTTTGGCAGAAGGAAATATTGGAGGCAATTGGAGGAAAATTAGGGAGATTCATCTCTTTAAAAGAAAATTGGGAGTTAGAAGTGGACAGAAGATGTGCAAAAATATTGATAGAAATAGACATCAGGGATGGCTTGTACGAAGAAATTCAGCTAAAATTGAACGGAAGAATTTGGAAGCAACGCTTGGATTATTGGAAAATACCTTTCAGATGTTTTATATGCCGGCAAGTTGGGCATCTTGCTAATGGGTGTCCTTCGAACTCCGAAAGATACGGGCATCACAAAAAAATTGGATAAAGAAGCTTGTTCAGAAGTTCTTCCTCGATGATAGCAGTACGTCAAAAGGTGGTGGTCCTTCGAAAGATGATGACGTCGGTTCAAATGACAAGCTTCCACACCCTGTTTTTGGTAAGCCCGAAACGCCCTGTGACTCCCCTCCTTTTGTTTCTTCCGCAATTTTTTTGCCTCATGTTTCTACGCCCCTTTCCTTTAAAAAAATAGAAGACGCTGCTTACCCTTTGGTACCCTCTAAGTTGGACAACTCAAACATTTTTTTCCCTGCACCCTTCCCAATGTCTCAAGAGGATAAGTCTCCGGGTATACCGAAGGTAGGTGCTTCTAACGTGGCAGAGACTCAGGAGAACATTAGGGACCCCCCGTCTTGGGTCAAGCATAAATCTTACAACACTAGATCTAAAAAACTACTTTGGGAAGAAGGTGAAGCATCCTCGAAAGGAGGACTGGCGTTATATTTGCCTAGAGTGGTTTTAGGGAGGAAATCACACATATCTAAAGCCAAATCACAAGCTGAATTGGAAGTTCGTATGGGTAAGTAGGAAACTATTAAAAGGGCCCTTGGAGTAGGGTTGGCCCAGACAGGGGTTCAGAAATGATTTGTCTTTCTTTCAATATTAGGGGGTTAGGGAGCTCCCCCAAGAAAAAAGCTCTTAAAAGAGTGATCAGAATTCTAAATCCTTCGGTCATCTTCATTCAAGAAACCATGGTGGAAGGAGCCAAAGCCCAAGAGGTAGTCGAAACTTGGCTCAAAGACTGGTCCTTTGCTCACATAAGTTCAGACGGGCATTCGGGAGGCTTGATAATAGCATGGAGTCCAGCCTTTAAGGTAGTCACGATCGATAAATTCGAGACAGTTTTGAAAACAGTATTAGAAGATTTAAACTCCGGTGTCATTAACTCCCTTTTTAATGTCTATGGACCATATGTGAACATAAGGCCCTTTTGGGAATCTTTCCTGTCCTCAGGAATGCTAGAAGCCAGAAACATGATCTTAGGTGGAGATTTGAATTTCACACTCTCAGACAGGGAGGTCTTGGGTTCATCAGTTCATTCAGATAATCTAAGTAATTGGTTTAGATCCTTTTATTGATTCTAATGGTCTGGTGGATGTACATCCCTTAAAACTGGAACCTACTTGGAGGAATAACAGGAATGGCGAGCATGCCATTTCAAAACGTCTAGATAGATTCTTAGTTTCCGAGGATTTGGTTTCAGGCTCATTAACAATTAAGTCATGGGTGGAGGTTGGAGGGTTATCAGATCACCTTCCTATCCTTCTCTCATTGGAAAAAGATTTTAACAAGCCCCCTCCTCCCTTTAAGTTCAATCCAGCTTGGCTAAAAGAAGCAGAGTACTTAAAGTTGATAGAGGATTCCTGGACTCCTCTTGAGAGTAACTCTTCTGAGTCTTTTATGAAACAACTCTCGGTCAACCTCATCAATTCAAAAAAGGTCTCAAAGATCTGGGAAAAGACCTATAATTCAATTCAACGGTCACTTCTAAAATAATTAGAGGCCAAGCTAGGATTCTACAAAGCCAATAGCTCTGGAACTTCTCTAAGGAGGAATTAAAGGCAATAAAAGAGTTAGAAATAAGGAGGGAAGATTTACTGGCAAGAGAGGAACAGTTGTGGAGACTGAAAATTAGGTCAATATGGATCTCAAAAGGGGACAACAACACCAAATTCTTTCACAGGTTCACCTCACATAGGAAAAATGTCAATTCAACTCCAAATTTTAAGGAAGGGAACAGAAATCTTCTAAGTACCTTTGAGGAAAAAGCAAAAGCTGGGAAGAGTTACTTCAAATCCCTCTTTTTTGAACCAAAAGGTTGCCCTATACAATAGATCTTACAAGTTTTAAGATTGTTCCCCACTATGGTTAGTGAAGAAATGAATGAAGATTTATCCAAGGAAATTTCGGAAGAAGAGCTAGAAAATATTGTTTTTTCCTTTTAGAAAGGCAAAAGTCTCGGACTTGACGGATTTACAATTGAATTCTTTCAGGGTTTTTTTGAAACCATAAAACCCGATATGCTAAAAGCTACTACGGAGTATCAACGTGCAGGGAAGGTTTTAGGCGCACTCAATTCTACTTTTCTTGCCCTAATCCCCAAAAAGAAACCTTCCTCCTTTGAAGACTTCCGTCCTATTTCCTGCTGCAACGTAGTCTATAAAATCATTGCCAAAATAATCGCTCAACGGCTGAAACCCATCCTCAGTAAGATAATTTCCATAGAACAATATGGGTTTCTTTACAACCATCAAATCCACGATTTAGTCTCCTTAGCTGAGGAGGCAGTCCATTCCATTCACAGGAATAAATCTCAAGTACTTGTTCTAAAGCTTGACCTTTCTAAAGCTTAGGACAGAGTAAGTTGGACCTTCGTGAGGCTACTACTAATTCAGATCGGATTTGCTTAGGAAACAGTAAACTCGATAATGGGTTGTATACAATCAGCCTCCTTCGTGGTCCTCATTAATGGCTCACCCTCTAGCTTCTTCAGACAAACAAGAGGAATCAAACAAGGGTGCCCTCTATCCCCCGTTCTTTTTCTCCTGGTAGCAAATGCACTGAGTAGATTGATAACTCATGCAAAACATTCTGGTTCCTTTAGAGGAATCAAGGTCACAGAGACAAAATTGATTTCTCACATCTTGTTTGTAGATGGTTTGTTATTGATGGGGGGTCTCTCTGGGAAATTACAAGGAAATGAAAAAGATCTTATATCTCTACACAAAAGCCACTGGGATGTTCATAAATGCTTGGAAGTCTATTTTATATGTGAATTCTTTATCAACTGTAGAGAGGAACAAGTTAGAAGTGGAAATCCCTTTCCCTTTAAAACCCTTATCAGAAGGCTTTAAATATATTGGATTTATATTAAAGCCTAATTCTTACTAATTCCAAGACTGGCTCTGGTTGTACAAGAAGGTGGATAGAAGGAACAGATGTTGGACAAATAGGTTCCTTTCCAGAGGAGGAAGATTGGTTCTAATCAAAGTTGTCATTCAGAGTATTCCAGTTTACTGGGCTTCTATAGCCTATATCCCAATTGGAATTCTTCATAAAATTGGGAAGAAATTCTTTTCCTTTTTGTGGACTGCCAGTAAACAATCTGAAGGTATCCCTCTGGTCAAATGGGAAACAGTGGCCAACTTGAAAGCTCTCAGTCACTGGGGAGTCAAAAATACCTTCTTATTTTGTCAATCCTTGGCATCCAAGTCCCTCTGGAATTTAATTAAAAATCCTACTTCTCTATGGGGCAGAGTGTTGGTGTCAAAATATTGCCCAAACTCCTCAATTCTTGATTGGATAAGGTCTCCTCTCAAATCCTTCAAGTTTGGCTCCATAGGATGGAAAGCCTTTGTTCTTTCATTCTCGTTGATTGGTGATTGGCTGGCCTAGGATGTAGGTGATGGAAAAAAAGTGAGGATAGGGGAAGACCCGTGGATAGGAGCAGGAAATAATTACAAACTCTCTGTTGGAATCTTAAGAGAACTTACGGGTCTCAGAATTCACTCTCTAAATGATGCTAAAAGCATTCTATCTAATGATTCAACTGTAACAGTTTGGAAATATGTGGATGATCTAAGATTGGTAGGTGGCAAAGCAGAGGAATGGAATTCCTACATAGCTCTGCTAAATTCTAGTTTTATTTGTTAAAGGAAGGAATGGAAGACAGTGTGGTTTGGTCCAAAAACTCTTCAACAGGGGATTTTAGTGCGAAACTTGGTTATGAAACAAAGGTAAGAGAATCCTTTGTTGGTGTAGCTGAATGGTGGTGGAATACCCTGTGGAAGGCGTTTGGAACCTTGAAAGCTAAGTTAACATTTTGGCTTTCTCTCAGTAACAAGCTATTAACTTGGGAAAACCTCATGAAAAGAGGTTGGAAGGGACCTAGCTGGTGTGTGTTATGTCATAACAGTGATGAGACAGGCACTCATCTTTTTGTTTGTTTCCCTTATGCAGAGAAGGTTTGGAAGACAGCGGCGAAATATTTTAACCCTCGGTCCTCTCTCAAAGGAGCATCTTTGGAACTAAAATGCCAATCATGGTGGAAGGATAGATCGGTACGTCCTTTCTCTGCATTTCCAGCTTCCTTTATTTATGGAATTTGGTGGGATCGCAACTCGGGAATTTTTCAGAATAAACACATTCCGGAAGAAGTAACCACGGGGATGGTTGTGCAGTGGACAAAGGAGCACAAGTGCAAGGAAAAACCAAAGAAATTAAGAATTACGCATCCTCCAGTTATAGACAAATCCGTTCCTTGGGCATTTTTTGATGGATCCAGTCAAGGGGACCCCCCTCTTGGAGGGTCTGGAGGAGTGATCTATCTGACAGAAAATCATAAACTTCAGGTGAAATACGCTCTGGGTCATTGCACCAACAATAAAGCTGAGATGGAAGCTCTGCTTTCAGTATTAAGATTGGCTTTATCCATAAATATAAATCGTCTTAATATTTTTGGTGACTCAAAGATGGTAGTAAATTGGATAAACAACAAAATTTAGATCAGAGCGCCACATCTACAACTACTTCTAAATGCTATAAAAAATCTACAGGATTCCTTTGTATTTTTCTTTATTTCTCATGTTTATAGGGAATTAAACACTGAAGCTGATCTCCTTTCAAAAAATGCTCTACTCTTAGAGCCAGGTCAAACAGATATTGAAGAATTTTTCAATGAAATGTAAATATAAATCAAAGCAGAAATTTTTGTGGTATTTTTTAGACTTTTCATGAAATGAAGAGGCACGAAGATTTGCAGACATTGTGATCTTGATACAATCTAAAAGGAAGCTTTTTAGAGAAGCACACGAATCTTTTATGTACTGATATGTAAGTCCCTAGTGGACAGTTCATGTTCATTCTCATAGAATGTTTGAT
>NWUY0300042833.1:19036-29782 GCA_004151065.3 Larix sibirica | reverse complement strand
GTAGAGAGGATATGTCATAACACTGGTACCAACTCCATGTCCCCATTTGTCTCTAGCATATGGCAAGGTAGGTTGAGTAGACTGAAGGTATCTTTGAGCTAGCTGAAAGTGTCGTTATCAAGTGTCTATGGGAAACCATAGATCTCCTATGTGGAATTGCTCGATGTGATCGAAGATCACATAGAAATGATGATCAAGTCACCCCATACATGTTGGGGGGTAACATCTGGCTCCAACTGTGGGACGTGTGCTAAAGGATAGAGTGTATGAGAACCTCATATATCTCTGGTACTCCAAACTCCATGTTACAAGAAACACAAATAAAATTTGCTCAAACAAGAGCTCCTCCACGACTTGTTCTTGTCTAAGACTCACTTCAAAGGATTAGTATGATAGGGGGAGATGATCCCCTCCGGAGTATATACATAAACCAAGAGCAAGAAACTAACTAACAACAAATAAAAGCATAGAGAAAATCTATCTAATGCAATGCATATGATAAAAAATGCAGCAGTCAACAGTGCATGTGAAAATTCAAACTAATGCTCATACTAAAGAGCTTATTCATTTTCCTACCTACTTATTCTAACCCATGAACAAGCGAATGCTAAGGAAAGTCAAATTTCCAATGAAGCCACCTTAGGATCTCATCCAAGCCATGGTTTCTTCCCCTATGCTTAGTGATGGGCCAAGACAAGACAACATCAATCATGGGGTGAATACATGTCAAAATCTCCACAACATTAAGGCTGGAAAGGAAGATGAAATCATAGGCATGTGAAAATCAACATTCTCAAATTTTTTCCATGTATGACATGACTTTCCACAAGCTTCTTCTATCCAAGATTGGATAGGACTGATATAAATGTTTCCATCATGGGGTTGTCCTATGAAAATTTTGGCACTTAGATGAGTGTTGTTAGAGGGGAAGGATTCCATGAAAATTTTAGAAATTTGGATGGGAAGGGAGGATGGAAGAATTTTCCCTTAAAACATTGCTGTTCCAAAATATTTCCAGCCTCAATCACATGATGATTCTTCATTTTTTATTGTTAAACGAAAATCTTAAAGTCTGGAAAATTTCAGAGTTATTTGCTTTATCAAATAGCCATGAAACATGAGAGAAATCAGCAAGATAAAGTGAAAAACATGGCTGGAAATGATCCCTAGAATGCAACTCTAAATTTTCCATGGGAAAGGGAAAGCAAAGATGTTCAAAATCTGCAATAATATGGTATCATTTTGCTGCCCCAAACCAGAATGATTCATTGAAGAGTATGGCTGAAAATCACTTTCCAAATCTTCCCTAAAATAGGCCAAACTAGGTTGCCCCAAATTTGCATCAAAAGCACTCTCATGTTGCTCTAAATCGGAAATATTAGAACATGTGGATGGCTGGAAGTGATCATAATGGTTCAAAATTGGCACTCTCAACACTAGAAGTATCATAGATAGGATCACCTAAATATCTCCAATGATTTCCATCATAGCTATGATTTACTTCTATGTGGTCCTCATCAATCATATCACATCTTTGGTTGTCATTTTCAAGCAAAGAGGAAAATACAGCCTTGCATGCATGATTATCCAAGGGCTTGGCTTCATCATTTATCTTTTCAAAATGATCACAAGATATTATAAAATTTTGAGAAGAAAAACTCACCAAACCCTCATCTTCATGATGAGTGGAACAAGAATCTAGGTCTTCAACACAAATAACTTCAAGGGAATCTTCATGAATAGGCATATGCTCATCTTCTTCAAATTTTTTTTTCATAAAGGTGGATAGAATCACATGGTGTTTCTTCAACATGCATGGGTTATTGTTCATGATCAAGGGATTGACAAGATGTTTCTTTATCACACAAAGGTTCTTCTATGGCAAGCTTTTCTTGGATAGATTTTGTCAAGGGGACCCGTCTCTCCTCACATCTTTTGATTTGATCCAAGAGAGCTTTAGAAGGGTCTCTTTCATGTTCAAAATCGAAGTATTGGATAATTTCATTTAAAATTTGGCAATTTTCTCTTTAGATCTTCAATGCTTTCTTCTTTTATATAACTAGCATCCTATTTCTCACAAAATGCTAAAAGCCTAAAACCAAATCTTCAAAGTAGACACCTTCCTAGACATGTTCTTAAGCCAAATTTTTGCATTCCTTTGCAAATAAATTGTAATTATCTTCATTAAGACATCTTCATGAACAGCATTGTGATTTGACATAAAATCCATAAATGAAGAAAGAAATTGAGAAGCTTGAGGAACATCCCCATGAAATTGTAAAACATGATCTTCCAACTCTTCCAATTCAAAAGGGATCTTATTTGGATACCCCAGAATTTCCCTGACATTAATAGAAGGATAAACCTCATGGAACTCCCAAGGTGCCATATTTCTTCAAGTTTCACAACCTTCAAAATGAAATCAAATGTGCATTCATCATATTGCAAAGTGGATTCGCCAGATGAGTTGACCCCATTAAAGATGGAAGCTAAATCTTCAGATTCCAGGAAAAGACCTTGCTCCCCCCCGGCAACGGCTCCAAAATGTTGCCACAAAAACTAGCAGCCTAAGGCAAAGTATCCTAATAGGTTCTAGCCAAGTGCAACTATGGAAACTTTACAATTGTCACCTAAGTAAAGTTTTCCTTCACTTTTAGTGAGGAAAGATAATCCTACACTAAGGGGGAATTCCCTAAAGTACCTAAGGTTTGTTTGATTGATTAAGTGAATTGAAGATTCCTTAGATTAGTGAGTTAAAGTGTTTTTGTCAAGTGTCTATGGGCAAACCATAGATCTCATCTGCGGAACTGCTGGGTGTGATGGAAGATCACATAGGAAATGATGATCAAGTCACCCATAGATGTTAGGGGTTGACATTTGGCTCCAAATGTGGGATATGTACTCAAGGATAGAGTGCATGAGAACCTCATAAATCTCCGGTACTTCAAACTCTGCGGTACAAGAAACACGAACATCATTTTCTCAAACAAGAGCTTCGCCATGACTTGTTTTTGTCTAAGACTCACTTCAAAGGATTAGTATGATGGGGGGAGATGATCCCCTCCGGAATATATAAATAAACCAAAAGCAGGAAACTAACTAACAAAAAGTAAAAGCATGAGTAAATCTATCTAATGCAATGCATATGATAAAAACCGCAGCAAACAACAATGCATTTGAAAATTCAAACTAATGCTCATACTAAAGAGCTTATTTATTTTCCTACCTATTTTTTTTTAACTTATGAACAACAGAATACTAAGTAAAGTCAAATTTCCAATGAAGCCACCCTAGGATCTCGTCCAAGTCATCACTTTTACCCCTATGCTTAATGATGGGCCAAGACAAGACAACATCAATCATAAGGTGAATACATGTCAAAATCTCCACAACATGAAGGCTGGAAATGCACATGAAATCATAGGCATGTGAAAAGTCAACATTCTCAAATTTTTTCCAAGTATGACATGACTTTCTACAAGTTCTCTCTACCCAAGATGGGATAGGACTTGTTTAAATGTTTCCATCATGGGGTTGTCCTATGAGAATTTCAGCGCTTAGATGAGAGTTGTTAGATGAAGGATTCCATGAAAATTTCAGAAATTTGGATGGGGAGGGAGTGTGGAAACTTTTTCCCTTAAAACATTGCTGTTCCAAAACATTTCCAACCTTAATCACATGATGATTCTTTAGTTTTTATTGCTAAATGAAAAGCTTAAAGGCTGGAAATTTTTTAAGTTATTAGTTACTTTAGGGAATCGCCCCTTAGTGTATGATTATCTTTCCTCACTAAAAGTGAAGGGAAACTTTACTTAGGTGACAATTGTAAAGTTTCCATAGGTGCACTTAGCTAGAACCTTTTGTGTCCTTGCATCTAGGGTGCTAGTTTTTGTGGCAACAGGCTTGATAATGGAGTTGATGAGGTTTAACTTGGATGTAATGTTTTGAAAATTGTGTTGGAAACACTATGTCTCAAGAAGGGTGAGGGAGCCATACCCCTTATCAATTTGAGGTTGGAGAGCCTGCCTCAATCCAAACTTTGGTTCTGAAAAATGAACCCCCAGATAAGTGTACGCCTTTGTAATCTCAACCTCCTCCCTCATGGAGTAGAAGTGATCATCTAAGAGGGCCTTCTTCGAGCTATTGAAGATCATAACCTTGGTTTTACCCAGGTTGACCATTTGCTGATGAAGGTTGCAAAATTTTGAAAGTGTATCTGGTTGTCTCTGTAGATTGTGGGTTTGATGATCATGTCTAAGAGGTGCATCTTGGATAGGATGTCTTGAAAGTGACATTGGAAACATTCTCTCAAGAAGGGCAAGGGAGTCATATCCCTTTTTGATCTGACGCTGGAAGGCATGCTTGAAGCTGAAGTTGAGCCTAGTCCTGGAAAACAGAATCCCGAAATAATTGTATGCTGTGGTGATCTCGATCTCACCCCACCAGAAGAGAAAGCTGCAGGAAGAGAGAGCTTGCTTTGATGCATTGAAGATCATGATACACTATTGAATTCCACAAAGCAGGAAAAGGCATTGAGCAGTCTTTGTAGTCCCTCAGGAGAGAAGGCTTGGAGGATATTGTCAATGGAAAATAGAAGCAAAGAGATCATGAGATGACAGAGCAGACAATCATCCCTGTCTTGTTTATGTTCCCTAGGAAAAGATTCAAGTTCATCAATGCATATCCCAAAAAGAGTGAGAGAGAGAGGGCACCCTTGCTTCACACCAATAGTGCTCTTGATGAAATCTGAGAGGCCATGAGTTGAGCAAAGATGACCAAGAATTGACCCATAGAGTCTCATGATGGTAGCCAATAGTGTCTCTGAAATGGCAATGTCAACACAATCTCTAGAATAAGGTCTCTTGGGAGACCCAGTCAAATGCCTTTTGAAAGTCAAGAAAACAACAAAAGACTCTCAAAGAGTGATAATGTGCCTCCTAAACAATACTCAGAGCAAGAAGATGTGATAAATGGTCTGGTATGTTGGGCAAAAACCTATCTGCTCTCTGGCCTTGAGGTGTCTGTACATAAGCTCATTGAAAAGATACAAGTGAAGAGCTGTGGCATAAAGCTTGGTGAAAGTCTCTCTGATCATGATGTTCCTATAATTGTTTGGATTCGAGCTAGCACCTGATTTGAAAATCGGGTGAATGATATGGTGGGATTGGGACTCAAGAAACCTAGAAGAAACAACACGATTAAAATGTAAATAAATCAAGAATGTGGGGATCGAGAGAGTGGATACCATGCTTGAGGAAATATCATCTTTTTTTGCGAGTTTTCTGATGAATCGCTGTTTTTTTTGACACCTAGTTATACCCTTATCAGTGACATGAAATGACCTCCCCTCTCAAGATGTTTTCATCAAGAAGCATATCTTTGAATGTGTTATGACCCAAGGGGGGCATATATGGGGTCATATCATATACATTTAACCCCATATATAATAGGTCTCTAACATACTTACATGTTTCCAATATTAATACTCAATCCAATCTCTCAGGGTGATAACTAAGGATGATATACCATACCCTTAGTGGTAACACCTAATTCGTAGGTACTAGACACTAATCTCGATGAGAATTGATATCGATGTACCGTATAGAAATGATATGACTAGTCAATTTATGTAAGTCTAGTTTCATATGAGACCAGAGGGATTCTGATACACTTGAGGGAACATGGAAGACAAATATGTATATGGATGCTATCTGATGCGATACTACTTGAAGGGGTTACTAGGGTGTCCAACTAAGTGACACCACTTGTATTTCTTGTGTGTATTATTATGTGACCATAGATTTAGTAACCTGTTGCATGATAGATATCTATGTTATTTAAAGAAAATGAAACACGTCTCTTGCCTAAAAAAATTCTAAAATCTGGGTGCATGTTGGTGTAGGAAAGAGCTCATGATACCACTTGTTCTATAAACTACCATGGATATTACACTGGAATAGTTTGTCACAACAAATTTTACAATTTTATGAAAATACCTTATTGTGTAGTGTATTACTTTAGATATTTAGATCTAGTTATTGCTATCTTAATGCATGAAATACTGAATAAATTTGAAATGAAATAAGTAAGCAAATAACACACCATCCACACAATGAACACAAGATGTACCATGGGAAAACCTAATATAGAAAAGTACTAGCTAGAAGATGAGCCTTATGCTCTTACTCTTTTCTTCTCAATTATAAAATGTAAGTGCAAAGAAAGTGCACTCATTATGGAGTTTCTATGAACATTGTGGCTTGAATGGATGCTACAAAGAATTATACTCTCTTTTGTGCTTCAATATCCCCAAGTCACTAAAGTGGGACCTACCCATAAAATGCGCATTACAAGAAATAACTCCAAATGTTCCAACCATAAAGTACCAAAATATATGACAAATTACACGATGATCCATTTTTATCACTTTTAATGTACTTAACCAATGACATTAGTATAATATTAACAAAATTCAAAGAATTCAAATGCAAAAAAGAAAATAAGATTAAACATATAGAATTATAACCCTTGTATTGAATATATCCAAAAGAGTGAGCAATGTTGATGGGCCTCTTTGAGGGAATAACCTCGTGTGAGTAGAGCTCCAAAACATTCCATATTTTTTCATCTCCATAAATAGCTTCTTAATAGCAAAATTCCTAAATACTTGTGGTCCCATCGTTAATGGGTACCAACTACCTAGTAGACCTTATTTAATAAAGATAACCCTTTTTAGATTAAGTAACTAACCACTAACTCTCTAATGGGACTTATTCAAAGAATATGGCCTCGTACATTAGTTGAACAGCTATAAGTACCCAAAGTAGGGAGGTTAGGGTAGGACCCTAACATAGAGGAAGGAATCATGGTCATTTGGTCCATAAAATACACATACACTGTCATTTGGATAGTTTAACAAATAGTTAACATTATTGTGTCTACACATTCCCATTTAAAAACATCTTATAATTGTTTTTCGTCATCAATTCTGATTTAATAGTTGAGCTTGAATATATTTTGAGAGCTTCTCTTGTATCTTGTATATGTTGGATCATTTTGGTAGTGAAACATTATGATATCCTAATATAGGATTCTATCCAATTGGTTTAGGCTAGGTTAGTGTAGTGAATTTGGGTGGAAGAATGTGCTACATTAAGACATGACAATCATGGCACATTGTTGTGTCGAAACAAATTGGATAGGGGTAGGTTTGCGATAGGTGAGTAAGATAGAACTAAAATATTTAGGTAGGGTTTTGCAATTCAAATTAAGCATGCATATGATACATATAGAACATGATAGTTATTCTAGTTGTGTGATAATGTATTATGAGTAAAATATTAATTATGAGGCTATTTGGGACCACATTACCTATCATTAGAGTGTAAATTAGAGTGGGAAATATACAAATTTTGTAGTGGATAGTATCTAGGTAAGTGATTGTGCTTGTAGTATCCAGAAAACATGATTGTGGATTTCAAACAATGAGTTTGATGACATGTTCCGAGAACTGTTGAAATTGTTTCTCAATGCTAGAGGATGGCTTAGATTTCAGTGTACTTATGTTTGGTGCTCCATTATAACAATGCATGAATTTAATCATTTCAACGTAATTGAGATCACAGGTGAAAAATAGTATAGAAACCAATATATAATTTGTTCCTATAGAATATCTGTACAACTTTTCTCACAATATTTTTTAAGTCTTAGATAAAACTATGCAACCGATTCTTCTTGGTTCCAACAAATGTGCATGAGCCTATGGATTCTAGAAAAGGATAGTGCCAAATCACTCCATTCTTGTAAGAATTTATCCTCAACATAATAAAGAGTGGCTAGGGTAGGTTGCAAGTGTTCCCACTAGTAAATAACATGCTTCTTAAGGGTTCTCTTGAAATATGAAATCTTGCATTGATCATCATTTGTGTGCAATGTAAGGAGGTCTTGGTAATTATGTACCATTAGTATCATATGATCTCTTCCATTAGAATAGATATTATCTGGTGGGACATGCATGAGAGGTGTGTTGTTGATGCCAATAATTAGAATAGCCATGAATGTAACTAAACTAGGAACACAACCCAAATTACAAGACTACAAGGGTATTAGATTTGGTTTTTTAAATTGCTATAACTATGATCACAAAGGTGCATGAAGTTGAAAGATATAAGGGAGACTAAGCTCAAAGTGATACCATCCTCCATGGTGCAATCATAAATATCCTCTACTAATTTTTTTCTGCAACTACCAATAAGTATTTAATAAATTTAGTGTCTACTGGATCGAAGCAGGCAAGGTACAAATCATGTGTATATGGTAAATAATCATGGATATATTTATATAGAGAAAAATTTGGGTTGTAAATTAAGTTCAAGGTGCAAAAAAAGAACAAGACATCTTATTCCCACCATTTATGACATTCAACCATATACTCTCAGTGACCTTGGAGGGGGTGGGAAGGAACGAGTTGTGCCATCACTCGACGTAGGATACAACTGGAGATGAAGTGGGAAGGCCACAAGTCACAATAAATTAGCAACATGATAGGGGACATCATGTAGCATAGGGGGGATGATTCTAGAGTTGATGGCCCATGATTCTCCTTAGTCTGGACATGACCTGCGACATCTCCCACCAAGTGTAATGAGGATCTGGTACTTGATGACAATCCATGCTTCATTTCTTCAGGTCAAACAACAAAAGGTGGTAATGATAATGATATTCCTCTCCCTCCTTAACCCTGGTGACCCTCTACATTATGCTCGACTAAGGTCGAGGGTACCTCTCTTCACTTATCTCTAGTTTCGTTTGATCTTTTGGGTTTACAAGTTTCGACTCTCTCTATATCTATTGTCTCAGTTTGTTGTGGCTACGTTGGATCTTGGTAATGGTAGTAAAGGAAATCAAGGAAGGGGTAGCAACCCCAAACGTTGGGTTCAACAAGAAATTCAAGAAGTATATGAAACTTAATTACGAACCACTTCGCCTCATATTCGCAAGAGGATAGAGGAGATTGAGGTTTGGATTAAGATTGAGTAGGTATTCATCATAAAAGAATATATCGAGGTTGGGGTTTTCCCTCTGGTTGTAGATACATATTATTCAAGATCTCATGATACAAAATACACAACTCTTTCCTTATAATGGAAAATCGAATCCCTCTTAGGAAAAGTTTTGATGGATAGTAAAGTGGAAAAGGGTGAGATTCTTATTTAGATGGATGCAATTCAAGAACAAGAAAATGAAAAAAAAAATGAGTATAATGGAATCCACGTTGAATATGCTAATCAAGACTAACACGAGACTAAGATTTGATGCAGTGGACCTCAAGATTACCCAAGTGCATGATCTAGTGCCAATAATGTTCCTCTCTAATGATGATTCTCTTATTTGAAGATGATTGCTTCCACTTTTCCTTTATTATCTCATGTTATCTTAGACTAGCTAAAAATTGTGTAGATGTTTATATCTCCTTTTTGTTTAAAAACTAATGGAAACATACAACATAAATACTTGGAACTCTTGTGGACTTATGGTTATACTGAGGAGGGGGTGGATCAATATAACATACTTTTTCTTTATTTACCCATTCATCAATCAATTCATAACAATAAACACAAGTAGGCTCAAACCATAGAAAACAAGATGTAACGTGGAAACCCAATAGGGAGAAAACCACAATAGATTTATATTTATGAATCTTGAGTAGGCACCAACCTAATATTACAATAATTGCAGGAACCAACCTGCCATCACAATGTTTACAAGCACCAAATTGGTTGAGATGTCAATCCCCTTAGTAGAGCACCAACCTGCTATTACAATGTTTGCAAGCACCAACTTGTAGGAGACACTAATCTCCAATATAAAAGGATTTGCATACACCAATATACATGAGACACCAATCCCCTAGTTCGAGAACCAACTCACCAAATATTGTGTAGGCACCCACCTACTTGCTATCTTCAAACAAATGCATACATGCTGGTACAATCCTCTTCAAAACTGTTATATTCTTAGTATTCAATTTTCCCTTTATCAATACTGCAATTTCTTCATCAATCTTCACCTACATGAAATCTGACGATTGGTTTAATACATTCTGTAGTTCTGGTAATACCCTTTAGTTCCTAGAACATGTCCTATGCATTTCCTGTAACATTCTTTAGTTTTTGGAACACCCTTTAGTTCCTATAACACATATTTTGCCTTTCCTGTAACATTCTTCAGTTTCTATAACACCCTTCAGTTCCTGTAACATGTCTTTTGCATTTCAGGTATGATGTATTGTGGCTATTAACATATGCTTAGGATTTTTTCTAGAAAAAACATTCATGGTTAGATCATCTTCTTCTTACACTAATTTCTCATGTAAAGATAAATTGTAACCCTTTGCAACCACAATGTATTGTTCAAAAAACTTAAAAGTTTAGATTGAATCCAAGATATCAATATCGACAAGCTCTCCTTCTCTTCTTCGAGTGAGGGCACACATTCACACAGATCATTCTCGGATCCATTTGAACATAATCGTCATTCAGGGAAAATTTTAAGAACCCCCCCTAAATTTCTATGTATAATAAATGGGTGAATCCCCATGTTTCATGGGAAAGTGTGAAGGCTATTTTATCAATAATATAATATGTATATATAATTTTTTGGCGAATCTTTTGTAGAATTAGAAAATCTTGTAATTTTGGTGAATCTTTCACTGAACTATAATAAAACCATGTAAAGTGTTGACAA
>NWUY0300042832.1:4670-23794 GCA_004151065.3 Larix sibirica | reverse complement strand
AAGTCTCATTAATGATTAAACTATTTGTGATCCAGTAAATGTTATATGTTATATGTCTTAAATGTAATTCATTAAGCAACATATTATTTTCACTGCAACAAAACTCTTTTAGTAACTGAATGTACATTTATGTAAGAGACTATCCCATAAATGCAGCCTCACATATTGTCTATAAAATTTAAACATTGCAAGGGTTTCATAAAAATGCTCAGGTGAACTATCCCTTTCCAAGTTCTTGAAGTGTCAAACCTTTGCGTTGGGTTCCAGACTTCCAACCTGGATTTTAAACAACTTAAGCATGCTTTGTGCATTGCTCTAGTTCTTGCTCTTCTCGATTTGCAACAACCATTTTGGAAATCTAGATGGTACCACCTAATTTTCCTTGGGAGTTGTTCTTACGCAGAGAGCACATCCAGTTGCCTATAATTTTGAACTAAGTTACCGAATTCCTCTTCCACGCCTCTGTCAGTATCCATATCAAGTATGATACGACCTGGATATGACTTGGATAGTACTGGGATATTGTTAGGATAAATTGTTAGGATATAGCTAGAATACATATTGGAGTAACTGGAGGGAAATCTCAGTAGTAACCTTGAAAAATAAAAAAAAAGAACAAAATTCACCTCAATTATGCATAGTTCGTTTGAAAGGGCATTTTGAAGGTGGTTTTTCTTCATTGTGGACTGATTTTTATCAATGTGACCTTCATTGTTCACTGAATTTATTTATTGCAAGAATCTGTCACTGAGACAAAATTTATATCAATTCCAACAATGTCCTAAGATAAGACCATGGCTTCTTACTCAATAGGTGTGCATTCCACAACAAGTTGCAACTACTGTATCAAAAGTGATGGGATTTTCCTTGCCATAGTAGGAAGTTGATTTATAATATTTTTTGGTTATATACTTCCCCCGTGTCAATAATATCCACCATCACAAAGAGGAAAAGGAAGTAAATGTCTTGCACAATCACCATGACAAATTCATCAATTGGAAACCAGGATAACAGATTTTGTTAGCTATATCTAGAGTGAGAAAGTGTTGTAGTTCTAGTCTCCACAAATTCAATTAAATAATTACAAGCTATCTCCTTTGAAACTCCCTTATGAGATGGTTGAACACAAGAAACAAGTATGAATGAGGTGAATGGAAATAATAGAATAGAGATGTTTCGAATTCTGATTTTTTTTTCAAATAATAAACTTTTACCACTTCCACACAATCTACTAAAGTAGATTTCCATTCCCCCCCCCACTCATAATGTGCACCAATAATTAAGCCTATAGGTAAGTATTCTTATGGTTTTGATTCTCTCAAAGTTGTCCTCCTGGCATCATCAAATATTGGAAACTTTCCAAATTGTCCAATAAATGGGCATAACCATGTTTACACAACTTGATAGGGAATTTAGGTAATGCCATGGATTGTTTCTCCCGCCTACATTCTTCACCAAGATTTTTACATTATGATCCTTCACCTTCACCAAGTCAACTATCCAACATCCTGACATTTACTAAAATGCTTGAAATCCAACTTTTGCCTAATGTTGAATGTGAATTTCACTTGAGATTACATGTTTAAAGTAATGATAATAAAGCATAGTTAAAGGGAATGTATCTGCACATCACTTGTATAAATAGAAAAATAAGGAGATAGAATAATCGCAACATTCATGAGAACACAGAGTGTCATGAAGTTTTTCATTAACACATAGTCTATTTAGATTATATACATGTCATCAATAGAGATAGGGATGTGGCATACATACAATGGCATTGCCTCTATTCATGATGATAACTCTATTTTAAATTGGAGTGCTCTTTATACACATAAATGTCTTCACGCATTATGGCTGAAAACACATATCCTATCCTTTATACTCCATTGCTTTTAATGCCTAGCCCTTTTGTCGTTATTAATAGAAAATCCGATTTGCAAAAATAACTCCCAACTATACCTTGGGAAACTAGACAAAATATACATAGAATGTATAGGAGTATAGATTCTCTATGTATCCTCCATATTTAAACCCTTCCAGTCATAGATAGATCTTGTTCAACTCCATTTTTTTCTCCTCCAAGGCTATGACCAGGAACTCCTCAATAGTCCGAAAGAGGGGAAAGATTTGAGAAAATATAGTTTTCCTTTCTCTGGTGTATTTAGTTGTGCCATTCCGAGTATATTATCCATATGAATATAATAAACTTACGATGAATTCATATGTACATTAGTGCATCCAACAAATAAAGATAATATAAGATGGCCATTGAATCTTGGTTAATCTGCAAGAGATTAAAACAGTTGGGAGAAAGAAGATATGTAATGTTTTGTATTAACAAATTCAATAACACAATCATCACCATATGTGTAATAATTTTAGGATTTAAATTACATGAACAATTACAAAATTAACTTGAATTCAATGAAGCCCTTTAGTTCCTAAGTTAATCAGGAAAATATCAACATGTCAATTATTTTCCAGAATATTGTACCAAGGAGAGTGTAATCCAAGGGGATTATGACAAAGGGTACCTAAGATGATATAAGATAATTTTATTAATGTCCAACTAATGACCACAAATAGGTCAAAGGAACTACTAAGTACAACATTGTGGGGTACAAGTGGGAGAACAAAGACTGTGTTACCCCATATCTTGTAGATATGGGGTAACTAGGAAAAAATTTCACATGTNTTTATATTCCTTGCATTTGACTTTCACCAAACCATGCAGACACATTTGGTTAGCATGAAAATACAACATAATACACTTAAAAAGATGGGACTAATGCTCAAACCACAAATTCATCATATAAAATATTTTTCCTTGGAAGGTATTTCTTCATGCATGATGTGCAATAAATCCCACTGAGTTTTCACATGGATGAAAACAAGAAAGAAATCAGGAAATAAATTATAAGTGTTCACTAGTGACCAAAGACTAGTCAATGGGACTTCAGTATACATCACGCATTAAAGTCCACAAGAGCTAGTGACCAAATACTTGTCAATGAGACTTAATGTACATAAAGTATTAGAGTACACTTGTGAACAAAAAGAGGTCAGAGTAGCATAAGTGTACATCCAGTATCAATAGCCAATTGGCAAGCAAGTAGGGAATCTCCTCTTTAAAAATTGACCAAAACAATCCAAAAATGAATGTAAAAGTGAGGATGAAAGCGCAATCATGCAATAACGAGGGCCTTGTAAAGGAAAAGAAGAGGAAGGGAGATACCAATGAAATGAGCAAGTCAGCTAGTCAGCCTCTAACCATCATCTGAAATCATGAATCAGGAGGCTGAATCGTCGATCACTATTCAATAATGTATTTGATAATGTCTCTTGTGGAATCCCTGAACTAAAGGGATCCCACTGTATAGAGGTAGGCAGTGGAAGGCCTCACACAAAGGCTATCATGTAATAAATAATGCCCTTGTAAATGAGTGAGAGAGCATGGGAGGTCCCTACAATGAACAAGGAGGTTGGGCGTCCTCTAACCATATCTAGATAAGAGGAGCCTGAATCATTGAACACTATGAAATCATCAATAATGCATCTGATAATGTCTTCTGGAAATTCCTAGTTAAAGGGAGCCTGTTGGATAGATGGGCATAGTGGAAGGATCCCCACAAGGTATATCCTAGCATCCAAGGTTGACAAGCATATTAAATGGGCAATTCCCTCCCTGAGAAATATTATTTATTAAATGGGCATTTGTGACACCAAAAAACAATTGAAAAAAAAACCTCATACGTTAAAAAATTACAATTTGACGATTTCTCTCTAGCAGGTGCTTTGAACCTACTATATTACAAACAAACAATTGTAGTATTTACAAGAATATCTTTTAAAAAGGGGATTGGTGGCAATATCCTTTTTATTGACCCCCTCTCAAGAAGAAACAGATCATGCTTGCACCCCCTGTACATCCTCACAGTGGTAGGATAGACCCAATTTACCTGGAGGATTGAGAAGGTGGGAACTTTCAATTCGTGGGAAGGTGCTTTGAACCTACTGTATTACAAACAAACAATTGTAATATTTACAAGAATATCTTATAAAAAGGGGATTGGTGGCAATACCATATTTATTGAGCCCCTCTCAAGCATAAATAGACCATGCTTGCACGCCCCTGTCCATTCTCACAATGGTAGGATCGACCCAATTTACCTGAAGGATTGATAATGGTGAATGACCTCCTAAATGACATTTAATGGTTTCATTTGAAGCAATGCCTTAGTACTCCATCTTATGACAAGAAAATTAGTACAACATCTCACATGTCACTAATGATGTGTGTGACTCACCCTTTAAAATCAAAATGTAATGGTTTCCATCGCCATTATGACTTGAATGCTTTATGTGGACATGAATGCTTTACATCAATCTTACAGTAAAAAAATGACTCTTATCAAACTACCATGTCATTGTATCAATAAATAAGGTTCCATGTACATTGCGTGATCGATAATCCTTGTTATCCCAATTCTGGATAATATACTGAATTTTTTCCTAATAAAATATGTAAAATATCCCAATTAGAGCAAGTAGAGCCACAACCACGTGAGTGTTTCTTTAGTACAACTATTAAATAACCATTCCAAGAAGCTAACAATTCTATGGCTAGTCCACCTTCTATGATCTTTCTTTCCTTTGAAATTATGGTGTTGTGACTACTAGTTCTACTATTCTGACTAAGATCCTATCTATGAATTAATGCAGGTGAAGGCGTTATCCTTTTTTATTCATGGATTCAACCTTCATTAGAGCAAGGATTCAATAGAGATAGGGATGTGGCATACATGCAATGGCATTGCCTCCATCCATGATGATAACTCTATTTGAAATTGAAGTGCTCTTTATACACATAAAGGTCTTCACACATGATGGCTGACAACGCTTAGCCTATCCTTTATACTCCATTGCTTTTAATGCCTAGCCTTTTTGTCATTATTAATAGAAAATCCGATTTGCAAAAATAACTCCCAACTGTACCTCGGGAAACTAGACAAAATATACATAGAATGTATTGGAGTATAGATTCTCTCAGTATCCTCCATATTTAAACCCATCCAGTCATAACTAGATCTTGTTCAACTCCATTTTTTTCTCCTCCAAGGCTATGGCGAGGAACTCCTCAATAGTCCAAAAGAGGTAAAAGGTTTGAGCAGACATAGTTTTCCTTCCTCTAGTGTATTTAGTTAGAAGATAATGTTGCATTTCACTCATACATCAGATGTTCATAACACATGGATCCATTTTTGTGGGGTTCTTTAGATAAAATAAAATGGTTATACTTGTGAGGAATACTCGATGCAGCTAATATTTGGGATGGAGAATATGAAATGCTTAGATAGCATATATTTGGTATTCCTAAGGTGATCTATAAAGGAGACTGTAATATGGTATTTTTTACATTAGGTAATATTCACTATGTTGGTTTCTCATTGGTTATTTGTAGGAGATGGTGAAGAGTATATCCATCTTATTTTAAGAAGGAAAATATAACAAAGGAAGAGACATGACTTCTTCCTTTTCCTATTCCATGGTCCATATCTCCAGCATCCACAAGAAATTAACTATTAGCCCATGGATAATTAAGTTCCTTTCCTTCTAGAGATATCAAGCAAGTTTTCTATTCGTTTCTATTTCTAGAAACTTATGTAAATTATGTAATGTTCCAATTGTCCTTAAAGGCATCTATAAATAACTATAGATCAGGGTGTGATACATGGTAGAAATGGTGAATTCAGATGAAAAGGAAGGTTGCAGAACAGCATGAAGGATGCAACATTCAACCAGTATTCTAGGGCAATGATCCACCTGTAGCATGCCTTTTACACTTGGTTAAGTGAGTGCTCAGACATTGGTTAAGTGAGCGCTCAAAGACCTGTCAAAAAAATTTTCTATTGTTTTCTATCCCAGACACACATGTAAATTATGTAACTTTCCAATTGTATTCAAAGGAATCCAACAGTATCCATAGCTCAGGGTTTAATACAAGACAACAGTGGTCACTTTAGATGAATAGGAAGGTTGCAAAACAACATGAAGGATGCAACATTCAACCAGTGTTCCTGGGCAATGATCCACTTGTAGCATGCTTTTTACACTTGGTTAAGTGAATGATCAGACTTTGGAGCACTCTGATCTGAGTGTATTTTCTAGCCATTGAAATCTACAGGAAAAGAGATGAAAGATATTCCAGCCTCATATGTCGAGAAATATCTTGAATATATCAAGCTTATGAATGGATCTAAGAAAGAAATAGCTTGTGCCAAGCCTATCCTTATATAGTCTTGTGAGTTATGGATACAATATGTTGATTGGTGGACTGATTTAGGATGTATTTCCATCCAGGAAAGATTGATATTTTTGTGTAGTAAATAAATAGTAGTGTGGGAAAATTGTGGCACCATTGGAAGACATTTATTGGATATGTATTGTGCCATTTTAGTGGAACACTTGGATTGGAAAACCCTGGTTGTGCCTTACCTTGCTCTATATTGGGATAACATTCCATCATTTAAGTTTCCTTGTAGTCTTTTTGGGATGATTTTGATGGAGTGGTCAAGGTCTCTTGCTCATGTTATGAAGGTCGCTCCACCCTTTGGAGGGTCTCCTATGGCGTGTTGGAGGGATTTGTATGCCATTATTTTTTAGCATTCCACATGTTGTGGGTTTAATGTATTTCTGGAGGTCTTTCCATCTTTATAGGCGTTGATGAGTTGGTTTTTATGTGGGGAAGCATTTAGATGAGGACTTATTGCACATCGATGAGTTCAAAGAGGTTACTTGCACTAATTTCTATGAGTATTACTTAGTTCTGTTGGATTTATCTTGAATTTATTCATGATTTATGGTTAATAGATCACTAGGTTGTGGACACATTGTGAATGGGAGTGTTGAGGGATTTGCAGAACCGGGGATTCTTTAGTAAGCCTCACACGTACATTCTTTTGGATAACCGTCTTCAAATGGTATCGTACTAGGGTGTGTCTAACATGTCCCTAAGATAATATCCATAGATATATATGACAGGTCTCCCATATTAATGATATAGGAAAATTAAACAGTAACCATTAAGAAAAATCCTTCCAACGCACATCAACCAAAATAACAACATTGCGAAATTTTTTCTTCAGATAATAAAACCAAGATAATAACATTAAATAAATAGACCTCTTGTAGTAGAATTCATCTTAACATTGAACAAAATCCATAGGATATGCTGCTGAATTTTTAATGGAATTGCACTTAAAAAATAGTACAAAGTCAGCAATCATAGTCAAAAGATCTCTCAAAGCATACCGCACGCCAAATAAACATTGGTAGAGTTAGCAAGAACTTACCTAAGGTGCATGGTCACATGATTGAATCACTATGGCACCACCAAGCCCCGAGCAACATGGAATAGACTTAACATTCTTGCAATTCTTACAAAGCAAGGAAAGATATGTTGCCTTAGCCTTTGTTCTGGATGTACCAATGATTATTTTGGGATATCTTCACTATTTTTGAGATAAAATCTAACTGCAAAACATAATTTCAGTCAGTAATTCACCATTTAGAAACTTTCCACCATCCATATAAACAACATAAATTACCAATAAATAACTTTGATATATGCATAAAAAGAACATGATAATCAAGATCTAAAGGCATTGAGAGAAATTTGCATGCATAGATAAATATTCGCATTGTTGAAATGTACAAAAACAATTAAACATGACACCCAAGAGTCCAAACAAACCTATAATATCATCCAAAGTTGAAATTTGGATATTGGTACATAGCCATCAATCACTTTCCAATATAAACAACAAAACTAACATGCACCGTGCTCAAAGATGCATGCACACTCTCAATTCTTGGATCTGAACATTGCAAGATCTATGTAAAAATGCTCATCTCTACAAACTTAACAGACTTTACAGTATAGATGTTTTTCTCTCTACAATTAGTTGTATGAATTTCAAATCACAAACCTTAACTGGTACCATACTGAAATTAGTCACATTCAGATCCATTGATTTTTGTGAGAGTTCTTGATTTCGTCATGATGTCATCTCATGTGATGTCATAAACAATGAAAACAATGACCTTTCTTAGTCAGTATATTATTGGAAATAATAATTTAATCAAGAAAAAATTAATGGTATTCCTAGAATATTAAATTGTCAATTTCCTTTGATGTCCCTTCCTACTTGGGTTATGAATTTGATTTAAGAATATTTATAGTTGAGTGAGGCATTATTTTAATGAACATCCTTGGGTTCATCCAGAAGATGAACTTCCTCATCATTTGATGTTGACCCCACTCTTTGATATGGTTATTCAGATTGATTATCCTCCTCATTTTTATTTCCCTTTCAATAATGATCCAATTGAATTGAGGATGATGGAGGTATCTCAAGAAGAAATTCAGAGATGTTTGGGTCTCCCCATTCAGATATTTTTGCTGCTCAATAACCACTATAAACATTTGCAAGAAACTTTGTGAGTGCAAATGCATATTTTGACCATATGTGAAACTTTGCCTTAAAGTGGGCCCCACCTCCTATGCAATAAATTAGATGTAAGGATCTATTTTGGGACCAATATCTGGTACTCTCTTCATATTTCTATGCATTATTCATGAAATTGAACCAACTCACACAACATATCAAGTGATTATGTTTGTTGTAAGAAGATAGTACTCACAAGGTTTACACAGATAGACATAATTTGGATAGAAAAAAGGACTTCTTGGATGTGCTTGAGGATGTGAATTCTTAACTCAGTTTGGACTACAAGAAATTATCTTGGATATTCACTTTCTAAGCCAAATTTCAAAGGTAGAATGTTACTCCTCTAAACATATTAGTCATAGTGTCTCATCTTTAATAGCTTGTCCTATTGATGTATTTGATGCAAGAGCAGTATCTCCTAATAGTTCCCTACTATAAGATGAATGTTTTATATATAATGTTGAGATGGTTATTTGCAGTAAGGCATTGCATAACAATCTAGGAGAGGCCTTTGTTGGTTAGTGGAAAATAGGAGACACTTCATCATCAAAATTCTCCTTATATCAATTTGTTGTTAGTGCATAGGGCCAAATATTCTGAATTGCTTGTTGAAGTTAGTGAACAACCTCTAGTGCATTGCTTTGAGCTTCTAAAAATGATCTTTAATTTGCTCACACTAGCCATTTCGTAAGGATTTTGTAGCAACCTTGTGGAATGGACCAAAACATGCCTCAAAAATTGTGCTATGGGCTTTAAAGGACATCAAGTGTTTTGTGAAAATGTTTAAGAAATATGTACCCTACCAAAGGTAAGAGAAGTGCTTCATGTTTCCCTATTTTGTGTGGGATTTTGGTTCTCTTCGCTTATTTATAGAGAGTAAATGATTGACATTATATGCATATCTCTTAGATCTCATTCAGCCTCATCAAAAAAATTTCATATACGATGTTTGGGTTCTCACTTCCCTAGGTATTAGTATTCTTATTGATCAACCTCATGGATACAAAAATGTTGTAGTAGGTAGAGTGGACACACAAATGGACACTCACGATTCCTCTGAATTCTTATATAGCATCACACAAACATATTTATCTCGTTGCGTCGAGAAGCGTTTTCTACAGCCCAGCATGAGGGAAAAGTTTAATTCCGTGCTCAACATGGAGTTGACATGTGGCACAATGTCAGTTCTTATAAACTAATTTAAAAATTATATATTAACTATTACAATGTAGGCTCTAATATGAATTTTTAAAAACAAAAAAATTAACCATGTCAATACCTACATAAGCGTTCTAGAATATGCACAGTTTGAGTTCTAGAATATTCCCACAGTTTGACTTTCTTGAAACAT
Source organism: Larix sibirica (assembly GCA_004151065.3). NCBI lineage: Eukaryota > Viridiplantae > Streptophyta > Pinopsida > Pinales > Pinaceae > Larix > Larix sibirica. The sequence continues at coordinate 13,930 of NWUY0300042832.1, read as the reverse complement.
TACATAGATAAATTTTATTTGATGAATATCTATGTTTTAAGTACTTTTTTCTGTAGCTAATTTCCATGCATTAAATCATATTCTCAGGATTAAAAATTTTAATAGAAAACTATCACTTCCTAACTCTATGTTAATTGCTCTTTACATGCTAATTGGTATAAATTGTCATCTTCTCTCTTTGAATGGATTGTGGTGTTTATCAAATAGACAAGAAGTTGGGAAGCCCTAATATCTACTTTGATCAGTATGGTGTGGCCCTCCATTGCGGTGATGATCCTAGGGGCATGATAATTCCTTTGAACTTAGCAACGGATTCCCTATAATTTCCACAAGAATATCCACAATGAGATGGAAATTATGTGGATTCATGTTCTTCAAATGAATTGTGTTTTCTATATCAGATAATATGTTATCTGTTGATATCAAATATTGGTATTTAAACTAAAAAACATCAAACGTTCCTTAAAAGACAATGTTGGATACAAATAACAACAGAAAAGTTGTAATAAAACTATTACAGTTTCTTGATTTAAAAAATAGTTTACCATTGGCATTAGCACTCATTTTGTATGTCAGAGTAATGACATGGAATTTCATGCTATGACTATGTTGGATGAATTCATTTCCATTGCGTATTTTGATGGGGTAGAAAAGGATGGCTTGTGTAGTGTGGGTATGGTGTTATTGGTTAAGAGGAACCACTATGTCAATTTATGGATGGGGACATGCTATGGATCAAACACCCAAGCAAAATTACTTGTTCTCTAGGGACTGTATGGTTTTCCCATAAGAGGGGCATTTTTTTGATCCATTTTTTCCATCCTTAAATTGTCAAATGTGTTTAACTAAACTATCCCTCCTCTCGTAAATAAATACTAGCAATAAAACAAGGGATAAAGTGTTTATGGTTATTCCCGAAACACATGCATTTTATAGTTCACACATATCTCAAGCATATGAAGGGGATGCTTCAGAACAAAAGACTAAAATACCAAGGTAACAACAAAGTCTTAAGATGGATCCTAAGGATAGACAAAATTTATTTTTACATCCATCACAAACCTGGAAAATAAAATTTCTTGCATATTTTTTTACCAAAGAAGGCCAACGCCTGGCACAAATAAAAAAAAACCCATAGTACAACTTTGGCAGCAATTTTTGACCTATAGAAAAACAATATTTAATGTCAGAATACCCCATTAAATTATACATTGCAGTCTGCAAATTCATGGAAAACTTAATACAATATATACAATTCACCAACACTACACTGTACTGGTTGAAATCCGAAGGACTAAATGTTTTATTAAAATTATTATTCTTTTGAATCTCTTCAAATATGAAGATAACTGTAACGAGATTTCTATCAAGAATGCATCTATTTTCCCCAAATCTAACTGATGTAAATCATGGACCATGCATCCCTTGTGGTATCCAAAACACCCATATGAACAGGGTTGATTTTTTTGTCCATGGTAAGCCTATAGGAGGCCTTTGTTACATAGATGTCTAAATGGCCTATGTTGTGATGACAAATTCATCAAAAATAATTCTAGTGCAGGTGTCTGAGACTCTATCTCAGACTCCCGAATTTCTTGAGGGAAGACAGAATAATGCATCCGAATAAAAGAGTAATTAAAATGGTTTGCAAACAACAGCTTCCCATTGTGAAAATACCTTTAAATTGGTCGATTCGGCAGATTTTGTTTGGGAAGAAATCGATCCAGTCGAGTTTTGACCCTTCTACAGGATGATTGATGGAGAATATTAGTAGATNAATTATTATTCTTTTGAATCTCTTCAAATATGAAGATAACTATAACGAGATTTCTATCAAGAATGCATCTATTTTCCCCAAATTTAACTTACGTAAATCATGGAACCATGCATCCCTTGTGGTAGCAAAAACACCCATATGAACATGGTTGATTTTTTTGTCCATAGTAAGCCTATAGGAGGCCTTTCTTACATAGATGTCTAAATGGCCTATGTCTATGATGACAAAGCCATCAAAAATAAGTCTAGTGCAAGTGTCTGAGACTCTATCTCAGAATCCCGAATTTCTACAAGGGAAGACAGAATAATGCATCTGAATAAAAGAATAATTAAAATGGTTTGCAAACAACAGATTCCCATTGTGAAAATACCTTTAAATTGGTCGATTCATCGCGGTTTTCTTTGGGGTCGATTTTTTACCCTTCTACGGATGATTGATGGAGAATATTAGTAAATTTCAGGTAAAACTATGATAATGTTGAACTTAGTGGTGTATGGAATCCACAAGATCCCATGAGGGTCCAGCTTCACAACTACCACCAACATATTATGAAACATATCCAATGTCTCAAACCCAAGTCCATTCTGAGCATAACTAGAAACCATATCATTCCATGAAACAAGATCTCTTTCATACATTTCATCGAATAATAGCCTTGGAAAAGCCAAAAAATAATGAAATAATGAATAAAAATAAATCATAATTTTATGTTGTCAGCATGGCCTTTTTCATGTGATGAAGTATAAAGCCATCAACTAGGATTCCACTCTCACTGCATTCTTCCCCACCCAATAGAATGTCAAATAAAAAGGAATAGGTCACTATTTGAGCAACCATGAACTGCCACCAAAAGCAAAACAACATAATCGGATACCAGCTTTACAACCCAACCAGCATATTAAGTTGTGATTAGCTATTAATCATTGTGGGGTCAATAAAAAACACTTTGGTCATGTGATGGAACAAAGAAGATGCCTGCGCAATACAATTCAAAATGTGGGATTCTTCAATATGGAGGTAGATGAGAAAATCCTTTAGCGTTATTCAGGATAGAATCTCATGGCATCCTGGATATGGAAAGAGTATGCAACTATCAGAGGACAAGCTAGATCAAAAATTCTTTCATCATTATTCAGAAGATAAATTCCTAGCATCCAAAACATGGAAAGAGTATCCAATCCAACTGTGGAATGACAGAATTATTGCTCACCTATCCATCCCAGTAATCCAAGAGGGGTAATATTTTTTAGTCATAGAAAATATTCTAGGCTACCAAGAATTGTAACCTAGAAAAAATGAGTACAAGCTCCTTATAAGGGCCATTTGATTGAGAAAAAATATTGGAAGACTCTAATGTCCAGCCTGTTAAGGTAGAAATAAAATGAGACTATATTGAAGTCCAGTGGCCAAATAAATTTCAATTGAACTCAGTGGTATGGTCAGTACAAGTATCAAATAGCAGGTTTGACACATCTCCTAAAGCAACAGGAAAATATACACTAACAAAAATGTAGGGAGATGATAAAAGGCACTAAAATGAATTTTGTTGTACATAAGCACACTTTCTGCAAAATCTTTCAGTTTCATGGTTTGTGTTTTGAATGGACATCATTCTGCTCAATAATGGGAATAATTTAACTATACACTAGGTATTTCTCCAACAAATCCATGCCTACAACTTTGAACCCCAATTACTACCAAAGAAACACTAAAGACTTTGAATACATACTCAAAACCTTACTCAACCCCCTCAAAGGAATCCACCATGAAAACCCTACTGGGCTGTAACTTCATATCAAACCACATTATTCACAAACATGACTAAGATAAATTATACTAATATCCTAATTGCTTTACTAAATTGTGTGTCGTGGATAAAACCGAGTCATTGGACTGATCCAACGAAACGATTAATGTTTGGAATCAGAAGAAGTATTGTTCTTGTAAAAAAATGGATCTCGGCCATCAAGTTAAGTACACTTCAACTATTCCAAGCTAATCTCTACAAACATTCACCTTGTCTCAAAGTCTCTCTAGGTGCACCATCCATACTACTGCGTCAAAACATCCAAAGAGACTATTTCCCAAGTTTTCAAGATTTGTCCCTTTTCCATTTCATGTTTATTGTACTAATTGTTTCCTTTGAACTATTTCTGTGTGTCAAACTTTCCACTCAATGTTTCCCCATTGATTTCCTTTGACACTGCCTCAATAGTCCAAAGAACTTGATATGTGCAAAACCAAAGCAGAAAAAAGGATAGGACTTACCACTACCAAGTCCCTTTCATCACTTTCCAAGTGATCCTTGTTTGCACATAGCCAATTCTATCCAAAATAATGCCACTTTTTTATTTCTAGGTGGACAAAATTGCTTCAGCTTCTTGCTACAGTGTTCAATGGCTTCGAAAAATTCTTCATAATTTCTTGTTGGGTTCACTTCCAAAATTCATAGTATTTTTTAACCACTGTAATAGTGTCAAATCTTCCCAATATGTCCAATTAAATTGCTACTACATGACCAATCTTGGAATGCACCATCGTGGACCAATATTGTCCCATCTTCACAAACTAACTATCGCATTTGCACTACTTCACAATCCACCTTCTTTAAAAAATTAGTGAAGAGTGTTACCTTAGATCTGAAACCAATTGTTGGAACCCTATGGAACATGGCCTCCTAGAGCCCAAATTTATTTTAGTCCCTAGAACTCCTGCAATACCTCCTTACTTTCATCATTTGGACTTGGTGACCTGCAACTACTTTCCATTGGACTATGCCTCTTCACCTAGAGATTGCACATACCTCTACTCTAGGTTACAATTATTATACCTACAACTATATTACTCTAGTATCCCTAGCAATGATTCCCACACCCAATTGTGGAAAGTAAACAAGCCAACACAATACTATGCCTTACATGTGCACTTTAACACTTAGGCAAATTCTTAAACACATGAATGAAATAATCCATGCACAATAAACAACACAATACATAAGATATTTTGATTCCCAAGATGGGTTTCATAAGGATTTTATTATTGAAGAGTACAAGCATAATACAGTACCAGGGCAATTCAACAAACTTCCATAACACTAGTACAAGGAGTGTTCGACACTCTGGTAAAACACTTTTATAGTTAACAAACAATCTTGGGAACACCTACCCAATACACTACCCTTCATATCGACAGACCCTATCACACCCCATGAGTTTTCCCTTGACAAATATCATTCTTCGATAACCTTGTACTACAACAAAAATCCAATTAGCCTTGAATGTTTGACCCTTGAAATTAGTTTCTTATCAAACCACAGACCAAGGATGTGCTACCCATCACTCTCCAACATTCACATCTCTTGGTTCACTATCTCATATTGTATGCCTCACTCAAATCTTGTTACTTCCTAGTTTTTCTTGTTTCATTTACCTCTTGCTCCATCCTCTTTATATAGAGGTAGATTTTCCTTGTTGATTCCCTAGAGTGGAAATCATACATGCTCTCTGTCACAAGTGGACACCAATGTGAAACAACCTTTTTCGATTGTTGCAATGGTACCCCAAGGCGCTCAATGGAGTCTAGTTAACCCCAATGGTGTACAACCATTTTTCCCTCACTATAGTGTCTTACTACCAAATCCTAGGCTAAATGGTCCCATGGCCCTTTTTATGTTCCAACTAAACCCTTGCATCACATCAAATATTCCTTCCATATCGCCAAAGTGTATTTTCCTTGAACCTTGTATTGACAAGCTAAGAACATTACTTGACACCTCATACAAGTCTATAATATGGTCACCCATCTTCACTTATCCACTTTTTCCTTTATCATGCAAAATAACCAAGTCTGTTAAATTGGCATGCTTTATTCATGGCAAGGCTACTTTCTTCCCATGATGACTACCAAGGCCTTTTTTCCAAAGCATCTTTTTCGAATGCCTTGTTGCTATGCACATGATTAATATGGCATGCTCTTACCCGACGTTTCCTTGAACGTTTCCTGGCGCATCCAGTGTGCTTAATATTTTCCTTAATTATGCACAATTGTGATGACTATGATGTATACGAGCCCATCAAGGATCATGTCTGTGGGGTTTTTTCACCTGCTTGAGGGAAATAAAGTTACACTCCCTCTCCTGATCAAGTCATAAAAGTTGAACTCATAATTTCCCCCACTTCCCTTATCCATAAATCCTACAAACAAAAGTTAGTGGAAATCAATTACTAAGAGATGTGATGATTCCAATGTCAATGGGACTAAGTTTGATATTGAGCTTATTTAAACTAGCCAAAGGATAAGGATTACTCTAATTTTAATACTTTCTTAATCCTCATAGAAAATATAAGTTCATATGGATTTTCAAACCAAAGTATTTTTCCATCTTAAATGGCAAGAAATCCAACAACAAGAAATATGCCACATAGTGGTTGTTCCCTTTTTTTAAAAACTGAAGTTGGGGTTGATCTCCAAAGGCTACACTCCACCTTAAACTAACAATAAAATCCTACTAGATTTGTGCATATATATTAGCTTCACTTTTGGTGGCCTTTAGGTGGTGAGTAATAGTATTAGGTTTCCATTTGCAACCTCATTCCTATACAAACACCCAATTGATAACGTGTGACACAAGATAATCTTCCTAATATATTAAATGTACCATGTTCTCATTCCTAGACAAACACCCATTTGATTTGAGTGACATGAGATGGTCTTATTAATATATTGAATATATCAGGTTATTAGTTAGTTGAGGGTTGCAGATACCAATGGTAGTTAGTGAAGGGTTGCATATAATATGCGTAAATTGAAACAATAATATATTAGAAATAAACACTAGCCTCACAAGGCACATATAAGCTTCCTACAATCGTCACTGTAGTCTACATGCATGCATATATACACCTTAATGCTTATTATTGTTCTCATATTTCACAAGATTACATGGGCCTCTCCACTAGGTGTCACTACTACATCACTTGTAACTATACGCAAAATTCATTCAATCCATTCCCATTGAAGAGTGCATGTTGAAGAAGGTTACAGGCCATTGTACATGGTTCTCCAATAGGCTTGATTGAGAAAAAGTATGTTGCAGTTCAACAATAGATTGAGTGAAAGTTAGTAGCATATCCCACACATTGATATCTTTAGCCATCCACAACATTTCAAGAGATAGAACTTATTGAACAATATCAAGATCCATAGCCCATTGTTCTAACTTGAGATTCAATCAATCCCAAAAATACATCCTTTTGATCCAGTATTTGACCTAGTTTCTGCCCCATTCAAGATCCTTTCCAATGCCAATAATTCTTTGCATGGTTCAATACCCAATTTACCTACCATCGTTAAAAAAATAAGAACTAGTTAAGGCTATGTAAACTTAAAGAACATAGTTAGTTGATTGAGTTAAAGGAACATAAATATGAATCAAGAATGAAGAGAGAAAGGTTGGGGTCAACCAGCTTTGATAAATTAATATTTGAATGATTGAGTAGTTTCAAGGCATAGAGAAAAAAGGTATAGGATTGCTAAATTTCTCCCTTTGATACCTAAAATTTTTCCTGCTCCAAGAGAAATGTTATTATATGCTTACGGAAAAAATTTGGCTAGGAAAGGAAGATATGAAGGTAGTAGGAGGTCTACCTATCAATTTGATCTCCTCCTACAAATGATCCCACAGGTCACGAGAGAGGAAAATAAAATACCAAAACCTATTGATGAGCTAGAAGTAGACCATACCACTCGAAAAAAGAAAAAGAAAAAACAACACACTGATAAGGAAATTCATATAAGTATTAGTGCGCTCTTATTGAAAAGATCCAATATTTTTTCATGGACTCATTCATGAGTGTATCTAAATCCAAAATAGTTGATCCACCTCTTATCACTCAGAAATTTTCCCTAGCTGTGAAAGAAAAATTCCCAAGGTAACCTCAAACCAAGATTTAGTATTAAAAGCTAGCTCTTTCAATCCAAAGGGGGCCCCCTTTATGAGTCTATTATCCGAAGGTCACTACAACAGTAGCTCATTTACTTCAAACAATGGCTAGGTTTTCAGAAAGGTGAATTTAATAATGTGGTTGAAACTGAGATTTAAAAATCATTGGGTATGGAGTCAATACCAAAGACACACTGTAGACTTTGAATACATACTCAAAACGTTAATCAACCCCATCAAATGAATCCGCCATGAAAACCCTATCGGGTCATAACTTTAGATCAAACCACATTATTCATAAACATGACTGAGATAAATTACACTAATATCCTAATTGCTTTACTAAATTGCATGTCGTGGATCAAACTGATTCATTGGACTGATCCAGCGAAACGATTAATGTTTGGAATCAAAAGAAGCATTGTTCTTGTAAAAAAATGGATCCCGACCATCAACAGAACCTGTGGCAAATGAAAATTTAATTCATTTTAGGGTTAGGAATGGGATATGAATTGGTATTGATCACATACTGCCAAAGGTGTCATTGTCCGTGCAGAGGAATGTTAATCCATTGGATCCTCTTAACATGTGGGATATGTGGCGTACCTGAGAATATCATGGGATAATTCCCCCCTCCCCGCAACCTTGGAGAGGAATTTTCTTCATGATTTATTTGGCGACTATCCCTGCATTCCCACCCAATGTGTTGAATTCAGCTAAAACCATTGTTCCCCTCCGCACCAATGTGTATAATATTTCCATTAGCAACTCTGCAAAACCACAGCTTCAATTGTAGTTGAATATTTGGCTATGGAAGATTCAATAACTCATTCAATACTTCCATTCAACTACACAACGCACACCCAAAATATTTTTGCTTCCCTAATTGATTGAAAAAATATGGTGGGATGGATTGTCCAATGAGATAATCAATTTCTCCGTACTGTTTGAAATCCTAACCATGAACAACAAAAACGTGCAGAATATTTCCCTACATGCTAATATTTCCCATATTCACCATTGAGCAAGTCTAGGGGTCGAATCCCTTCCATGTTTCAAAATATTCATAACTGGAGGGCTAAGTGAATTAGTATTGATAACCTGAAATTTTTTTAATATTATATGTTTTGTATTTAATAAATTATATGTTTTGTTTGTAATATTATATGTTTTGTGTGTAATATATTGTATGTTTTGTTATATTGTATGTAATATTATATGTTTGGTATGTAATATAAAGATTATATATTGTAAATTATTTTATATTGTATAAAACTATTATGTGTTTATTATGTATTTTAATGATCAACAGAGGGCTAAAAAATTATTTAGGGATGGTAGAATAGTCAACATGTTCTTGTTAGCCACAAACTTGTGGGTTATGCTACGATTGAGTTGTGAAATATTGAGTGACGACATGAAGGGAAACATGGAGTCATTACTGCATGAAAAGAGACTAGAGGCTAAACACATCATCAATTTGGTTCCTTGTCATGCACATAATTTTGACAAATTCTTTTTACAATTTGCTAAATTTTAACA
>NWUY0300042829.1:0-10997 GCA_004151065.3 Larix sibirica | reverse complement strand
TAGAGCAGCAAAATCCCCTGAAGGGGTTTCTCAATGAAACTCCTCTCTTTCAATTGCAGGGGTTTGGCAAGTACCCGGAAAAAACTTGCCCTCAAGAGGATGCTCTTGGTTCATAAACCAGATGTTATCCTCCTTCAAGAAACTTTAGGGCCGGAACTTGAAGTTTCTTTACATCTCTCCTCAATCACATCATCTTACTCTTTTCTAGCTCAGAGTGCCAGAGGCCTCTCTGGCGGGTTGGCAATTGGTTGGAACCAGTCCACGGTAGAGCTCCTATACTCCTGGGGTGCCCCTTTCGGCATGGGTATCCAGGTACACTGGCCTGAAGCAACACTCTCTCTAAACGTCATAAATATCTATGGCCCCTACGCTAACAGAGTTGATTTATGGGAGACCATTCAAGCCTCCCCTTGGTAAGAATGGAAAACACAGTGATTGGTGGGGACCTCAATTTCACATTAGGAACACATGAAATCTGGGGTTTGAGCACTGGAATTGACCCTCTGGCAAATTTTTTCATCACTCTTCTCCAAAACATTCAGATGGTGGATCTTGATCCCATCAAATTTAAGCCTACTTGGACAAATCGAAGACTCGGGGAGGATCAAATTGCTAAGAGACTTGATCGTTTTCTCCTGGCAGAAAGCCTCTGGAGAGAGATCTCATGTTCAAACAATGGGTGGACTCAGGTGGCACTCTGATCATCTTCCTATCTGCTGGAAATTCTCAGAAACCCTAACAAGCCACCAAGCCCTTTCAAGTTCTGTGCTGCTTGGCTCTAAAGAAGCAGACGTCCTCAGGATCATTCACACAAACTTGGATCCCCTTTGTGGCAGATGATGGACACCACTCAGCCACTCATTTTGCTCAGAATCTCTCCTGCATAAAAGGTCTCCTTAAAGTTTGGGCAAAAGGAAAAAAATATTCGGAATGATCAGGCTATTCTCCAGATTGAGGCTGAGCTTGGCTGAAATTCAAAACACGAAGGGGGGGGTTTCTACAATCTGGCTGATAAGGAAAAACTCTCTCCCTAGAGTCTAGTAGAACAAGATCTTGAAAGAGCAGAAGAAGTCTGGAGACTTAAGAGCAGAGCAATTGGATGGCCAACGGGGATGACAATACAAAATTCTTTCAAGCTTATGCAAAGGGAAGAAAACAACACAATACAATTTGGGAATTACAGAACAACAGAAATGAAAGGGTCTTACCTTTGAAGATTTTTGGCTGAGACTAGCAAATATTTCTTTGAATCNTGGTCACATTCACCCACCTCTCAACTCGACCTTTCTTGCCCTCATCCCCAAGAAAGAAAATTATTTGCCTAGAGGACTTCAGGCCATCTCTCTCTGCAACATTACCTACAAAGTGGTTGCAAAAGTGATTGCTCAAAGATTCAAGAAGGTCTTTCAAAAATCATATCATCTGAGCAATTTGGTTTTCTAGAGAACAGACAAATCCATGAAGCAATAGGAGTTGCACAGGAAGGCATGCATAGCATTAAAGTCAAGAAGTCAAAAGGGGCAATCCTCAAAATTGATCTCTCAAAAGCTTTTGATAGAGTAAGTTGGCTCTATCTAAGGCTCATGCTCACTCATTTAGGTTTCAATTATCCTTTCATCAAATGGATATTTGCCTGCATATCCACTGCATCATTCTCGGTCCTAATAAATGGATCTGCATCTCCTTTCTTCCACTCGGAAAGAGGTCTTCGACAAGGCTGCCCGCTCTCACCCCTCCTCTTCCTTTTGGTGGTTGAAGGTCTAATTCGAGCTATCCTAGATGCAAAAGGTAGAGGTTTGTTTACCGGGATCAAGATTGTTGAGAACCTAAATATCACCCACCTCCTGTTTGTGGATGATATCCTTATCTTTTGCAACAACTCCACCAGGGAAGCATAGACTCTTTCAGGAATCCTGCAACTCTTCTACAAAGCCAATGGTATGAAGCTCAATGAATAGAAATCCACCATCACCACTTTAAACTTGGAAGAAAATGCCATCATAAGACTTTTGGATTTTTCCCCGTTCACTATCACCCCCTTGGATGATGGCCTTAAATACCTGGGTTTCATATTGAAACCAAATAACTACAAAAAGGAAGATTGGTTTTTGGGTAATTGCAAAGTTGGAATGCAGAATCAATGTCTGGAGCAATCGATGGCTTTCACGAGCAGGGAGACTAATTTTAGTAAAATCTATCCTGGAAGTCATTCTTGTCTATTGGATGGCCCTTGCTTGGATCCCTAAATACATTCTAGAAAAAACCAAAAAAATTTGCTCTCGTTTCCTATGGACCGGGAAAAAAGACCAAAAGGTTACCCCATGGGTAAAATGGGACCAACTAGCTCGGCCAAAATATCTGGGAGGCTGGGGAATAAAAAATATCTCGCTTTTTGCAAAAGCTCTAGCAGCAAAAGTTGGATGGAGACTATTTTCAACAAAAAGTCTTTGGATGGAAGTTGTTACTCATAAATATATTGCCCCTCTCTCCATTTGGGATTGGATCATAAACTCGGCCTTTACTGCTCAATCTTCGGGGTATATTATCTAGAAAGCTATTTGCAATGCATTTCCCCTCATTCACAACGGCCTCTCTTGGAAAGTGGGGAATGGTTCTAGAGTGCGAATTGGAGCAGATCCTTGGCCTGGAAGTCAGCTACAACACCTTCTCCCCCCCCGGCTCATTCAACTTCTCAATGAAAACGGTTTCTTCCATTTGAACCAGATCGTGGATACTGCATCCACAAATTTATGGCATCAGGGGTGGAAAAGTTTGAGAGACCTCGATATCCCCAACATATGGCTTGCGGACTGGAATCGATACATCAATGCGCTGCATGTCTCCCACATCCGTCTCACGAATACACAGGATGAGCTAATATGGGAACTTGCTGCTCATGGCAGTTACACTCCCAAAACAGGGTATCAAAGCCTTTGTTCAACAGCTTTTCCACTGGCTCCTAAATGGTAGCAAATTGGACTATGGAAATTAAAATGCCCCCTGAAGGTGAAAATTTTCATGTGGTGTGCTTTGGAAAACAGACTCCCAACTTGGGACAGAATGAGGAACCGACACCTCGAAGGTCCTGGATGGTGCCCTTTATGCAAAAACAATGAGGAAATATCCAACCATCTTTTCCTGACTTGCTCCTTCTCCTCACAGGTCTGGTCACACTCACAATCCGCTCTCAGCCTCATATTTAATTGGCGTGGTCACTCCCTTGAAGACGCGTGGAACTCTTGGTCCTCATCAAACCAACTCATACACATCAAAGCTCTACCTCTTATCCACATCTAGGGAATTTGGCTTGCCCGAAATCCTGCCATCTTCCAGGAAAAAACCTATTCTTCGGAAGCAGTTGCAAAACAAGGCCTTGATATTCTATCTTACTTCCCACAAACAAAAGATACTCCAGCAATTCGTATCATCACCGAAGAACATATTGATCCTTCCCTCCCTTGGGCTTTTTTTGATGGTGCATCCCAAAACCATTCCTGTGGCGGTGGAGCTACTCTCTTTCTCTCTCAAAGCCATCATTTTCATATTCAAATGGGATTGGGGGAAGGCACTAACAACTATGCCGAGATTATGGCATTAAAACTTCTGCTTTGTTTTGCGCTGGAGAAAAACTGTGGAAAATTACAAGTTTTTGGTGACTCTCTCATTGTTATAAATTGGGTGAACAAAGTTCAAAGCTGCAGAAATATTCCCCTTATCACCTTGTTTGAAGAAGTTTGCAAACTCACAGCTCGTTTTGACTCCATCACCTGTCGACATGTGTACAGGGAAAGAAACACTACTGTCGATCGTTTGTTAAAACAAGGGCTGACTATGGAAATCAGGACTTGGAAATTCGTGGAATCCAGGGATGCTGAAGTCTATGAATTTTTCCATAGACCCGTCATGGACAATCAAAATTAATGTCTGAATACTCTTTTTTTCCTTCGGCACTATAACAACTAAAGATGCATCTCATATGAACTCCATTTTTTGGTTTCTCTCATGGAACTTTATGGTTAAATTTTCTATAATCAATTGGCCATCGATTCAGCTATGGATCAGATCATTTTTGTTACTCACTCTTTAGCAGTGAAGCTCTGGATACTCCGCACAATGTTGTCCCACCAGCGCTGTCATGAAAGCTGTATGCTTGCTACCTCTGTAATTTTGACACTCTTTTTGGATATAAAAATTAAGCTTTTTTCCTATGGACAAAAAACAATTATTTATTGTATATATTATGTGGATTTATCAATGCAACATCGTTGTATACATCTAAATACAATTCCCTACTACGACAGTGTAGATGTCGCAAGATTTTTTTTCAAAAAGAAGAAAAAAAAAGACATATTTTCTTGTTATTCGAATAGAATTAAAGAAAAGGAGGACAAAACAAATCAGATCATCTCCTAGGTAGAGATGGCTTCTGACAATCTGGCTGAGAGGGACTATCATCTACAGACCAACAGAATATCCATAGGAACAGATCAACCACAACATACATAAGTTATGGAAGATTTATCAACAACAGTCCAGCAAATGACTGTATACAAATGCTTAGGCATACCACAGAAAGGGCAAAATTTACAAAATTAAGAACATAAAGAAGCAAATAACCGGCCAATTGATCAGTCAAAGAAATTGACCACTCCTTCACTAACCAGACTCCCTTCCATAAGTTCCTCGTAGTAAAGCAGACCTTAATATCAAGATAAGGTCCTTTTGGACAGAGCATCAGTTGAAGAGTTAAATTCCCTATGGATATGATCAATTTGAAAGTCAACAAACTGAGGCAGGATCTCTCTGACTCTGAAGCACCAGTGATCTAAAGAAAGGAGTTGCAGGTTGTAGGCACCCTTCACCCACTCGACAATAGACTGGGAGTCACCAAAAACCTGCAAGGAGATAATAACATTGATCACGGCAAATTGCAGAATACACCAAAAGGCCAATAGCTCTGATTTTGTGTTGGAAGCCTTGCCACATCCCAAACAGAGTTAAAAGAGATGGTCTTCATTAATCTTAAGGAGCACACCACACCCCTAAGACCGTCTTGAACAACACCATCAAAGAAGCCACAAGCTTTACCCTCCAAGAAAGAAGGACCGTTGAGCTTCCTTCGATTCGGAGGCACATGGACAAAGTTATAATATTTATATAGACCCAGACACTTCAAGGCACATAAGTGAGCATTTGGACAACAATCCTCAAAGATGACCATGTTTCTCATAAGCCAGATCTGCCAGAAAACTAAAATAGGAAGAAACCTATGGAGTTTAACCTTTTGGTACAAAGCGACATTGATGGGCTATTTCAATCAACAATAACACTATACCATGTTGGGACAACATAGCAGTAAGAATGTTGTATCTAACATTTACTTTAATTATTGACCCATGGATCCATACAAACTTGTGAGGGTCATGTACAATATGTGCAAATACAAAAAGAACTAATTGTACCTAGTAGCATGTAACTGTAAATTTAATCGATCAAAACATTCAACTGCTAATAAAAGGGAAGAGGAAATTCAATCTAAAACTAAGGGTTGCAAGAAACATGGATCTTATCATTCAACCGGGCACCTATTTCCCTTATACAGGGTCTATGTGACAAGCATCAAGAAATTCTTCATCTAGCTTTAGAGAAACCTTTTGTAAAACTTCCCAATTACCTTACCATCACTCACATAATACAGGCATTCAATCACATGAAATTCTTTGCAAGTGGTGAAACGAACGGAGAATCAATGCTTTACCATATTCGTGTGTCAAGATCTCATGTGTAATAAAAGTGAAAATGTAATTTGAAACATAATCTAAGAATAGTATGGATATCTACGATAATATTAATTACATAAATAAGTCATTAACATAATTCAATCAAAAATGCTCGAAATCTCTACAAAATGTAGTAACGCTACGTTATCTACTATGTTTACTAAAAGGAACACAAAACAATAAATATATGCTACCAAAACAAGTCCATGTATCCACCTATGGATGGGCCCTGATCCAAAGGTGACGCAAGAGCATAAATCCACTCAATAATACGCGGGAATGGGAATCTTCACGAATCTGTAAAAGAGTTCTTAAACATCAAAAATACTGGTCTTCAAATTGTAATGGTTGCAGTAAAAACTAGAATCATAACATATGGGCGTTAGCTTGACTAGATGTTGCCCCTTAAACTTAAATATAATATGTATCTCCTAATCTGACTCATCAACTTCTAGTCTCTCTTGAAGAGTCACTATGTAAACTGTGATGGATGCGCCAATGGAGGTAGGTGCAACCATGCAAGATCAAAACAATGAGAGTGCGCCATCATAGGTATGTTCACATAGTTGCCACATGCTTTGTGGATTCGGGGACTAGGCCTCTAACTGGTAGATTTTTTAATACGTCGAATCCATTACTTTAATCGAAGATCTACTGCTTGCAACTGGTCTTTCTATCTTTGATGGTGCCATATTCAAAACTATAAGTGCTTTGTCATTGACTGCCTGCACCATATGTAACTGGAACTTACACTGGATCAAAATTCAAAACTAGTGCTTCCACTAAGTGTTGGATCAAAACTGTGTTAGATGAAAACCTGGCTCCTTCATAACTCTGCTAATCAACCACTTCATTAGTATTCTGTGCACTTTAGTTATTAAAAAGGAATAATTAATCAACCTAAACAATTAATTCTAAGTCTTCATATAATTCTAACTAAGTGCCTTACTCATTTCAATTTATGTGTATTATCTTACTTATGAGGCTTATAATGCTCTAAGTTGATAAGAAAATGGATGCCTTTTCTAACCAAAGGTAGGAGCCATCATCACTTCCCAACTTACCACTTTGCACATCCATGTGCAATTGATGAACTAGGAGTGGAGTCTTTTGTGGGTGTACTTCCCCTGATATTCCATGCGAAGCATTTGCTCATGGCACATGATGGATGGAATCCCTTGTCCTTGTCGGTTTGTTCCCACTGTGCTTCTTCCTCCTCCTCGGTCCAACCCTGGTTGGTGTCAGAAATGAGAAGTGGAGAACTAAGTTTGAGGCCTAGCCATTGCAGCCTGGATTTCTCCACAATAGTGATATACAAGGAAGATCTAAACAGGGCTTTTTCTAAGTTAGAGGGTGAGTGCACTTCTATAAGGAACAACTTATCAGGAATGCCATTCCATCTAGTGGCATTGAGTTGGATAATCCTCTTTTTGTTTTCCTCTCACACTACTTCTCTAAAGTGATCAATGATAGTTGCTTGCCTTTCCTATATAACTTGGGCTAATTCAATATCTTGTATCGGTAGTTGGTGTGAGGTGGCTATTGCATCCGAAGTAGGGGCTTCTGCTCTAATAAAGAGCCAAGAATCCTTCTCAACTTCATGATACTTGTGCATTTCTGCTGCTCTTATATCCTCGTCTATAACCTAGGAGCAAAAAGACCTTAATTGTACATCCCCTATGTAGGATTTGGATTCCACTTGAAGGGGTGAGGCAGTATATGATTGTGCAGATAGAACTCACTGAGTTGGTCTTTTCCAAATTTCCCCATTTCTTGGCAAGCATCAATAAAATCCTTTGGGGTTTCCATTTTCTCAGACTTCTGTCATCACAACCTTTTGACTTGGTACCATAGCCACCTCTCTTTTAGGAATATTGAATATATTATGGATGGTGGTCGATAATGGATGAGCTCTTGCATTATCCTTAAAAAATTTCTCTACTCTTTCTTCAATTTATGCCTTTTCTTGCATTGTCTTTTAGTTATGATTCGCAATGTTCCAGGTTTTGTTTCAAGATAATGTTTTATGTGATCAACTGCTACTTATCTTGTTGGTACTGCATTTTGATAAACTGTTGCTTATTTCTCCTCCAGGGGATGTAGTTCATATTCTACATGACTTGGGGACCTGCAGATACTGGCAGTTTTCAAAGCTTCCACTGTGTGAGCTATTTTACTCAATTTTAAAATTTCTTGTTCTTATTCTTTAATCTTCTCTTTCAATCTTATGATCTCCTAGTCTCTTTCTTGTAGTACTTCATGAGTACTCATGTCAACATAGGTCTTGGTTTTAGTAACATTGGGAAAGTTCTCAGGTACTTGTAGAAAATTATTCATTTCCCCATCATGTATATTTTCATGCTCCTTTGAATCTCCAACTTATTGCTCATTATCCTGGATATCTGACTCTTCTACTTGGTGTAACTCCTCTTGTTTTGAATCATGTATCTATGTTTTCTCTTTCCTCTCAGGATAGCTTTTGCCTCCCCAACTTCAAACCATAGGTGGATCAAATTTTTCATTTTCCCCAAACTGTATCAAAGTGTCTGCAATTTCCTTTTCTTCCCCTTTTGTGTTAGCATCGGCCTTCTTCTCTTCTTCCAATATTTGTTTAATGGCAGCCCTTGTTTTTAAGGAAACTTGTTTGGTTGCTCTCTTCTAATTTGCAGCAAGAAGGGTTTTGGATTTCTTTGTAGCAAGTTCTGCAGAAGGGGTTGATTTCATTATTTTCACATATGGATTTACAGAAGCAGGAGGGGGTATGGCTGGTGAACTTTATTGAGGGGGTATCTTAGAGAGCTGATATTCCTTTTTATAGAACACTTGTATTTCGACGTTGTTGATTTTCAGGGAAGTTTACCACGAGAGGGGGAAGTAATGCATTTCTAGGGTATGGCATACCAACAGCTTAACTAAGCCATGGTGGGACAAAGAGTTTGGTTTCCCCAATTGAAATTTTGTGCTCATGGAGCAGAGGGTGTTGAACAGGAACCAAGGGAGACTTATATTCTTCTCGGGATTTTGCCATTATAAATTCCCGAGGAGGTTAAGAAACCGTAAATGGTATGCATGCACCAAAGCAGACCTCCCTTCACATGTGATGTACCTCATGATGATCAGGGCTATCTCCCCCCAGGGTTCTCGTAGCGTTTCTCTTTTTAGACTTCCTTTCTCGTCCTCATACCTCTAGGTGAACCCGAAGAATTGTTTCTTATCTTTCTAGGCAAATTCTCCATCATCTTTATTCCATTTAATCCCTTTAGGAAACCCTATCACGATGCTTAGTATATCTTCTTTCAACTCTATTTCAACCCCTTTTACCTTCATGCTACTAGTTCCCTCGTAAATATTTATGAAATTTCTTGCAAATTCCTCAGTTATTTCCTCGTGGAATTCATCAAGTTTTTGGAAATAACGGACCCACCTAGCAGCCTGAAAGTATTCAAATGCCTTTGGGTTTTGATATAGCTTGGATTGGTCCATAGGCTCATGTTTCACGAAACCCCTAGTCATTTCTACAGATGTTCTATTCTTTTTCACTTAGAAAGAAAAAAGCAATGAGAGTTGAGTTGGTTGAATACATGTTCAATGGTTGCCTTGCCTGTCGTGGGTCGACCACTTTCTTCCTGACTTTGTCTTCCTTAATCACAACGTGAATTGGGTTTCTTTTTTGTTATTTGAAAGTCCCCCTCTTCATATCATGAATCTGGTCATTCCTTTGCATTCTACATGTGGTCGGTTTAAGCTCTGATTACTGGTTGTCTCATCTCCACCCTCTGTTATCATTATAGTTGTTCAATCATCCCAGTTTT
Source organism: Larix sibirica (assembly GCA_004151065.3). Taxonomy (NCBI): domain Eukaryota; kingdom Viridiplantae; phylum Streptophyta; class Pinopsida; order Pinales; family Pinaceae; genus Larix; species Larix sibirica. Next base: position 1,405 of record NWUY0300042829.1, on the reverse strand, counting down.
GAGTGGTTGTTGCCTCAGTGACTCTCTTTTATGCATGCGAAGTGACTTTTTGCATGGAGCTCGACTAACTCAAGGCACCTTAGTTCACGATCCCTCTGATTTGAAACCTCCAATCATGATACCTTTGTGTCATCATTAAACATGGTGGTCACTCTGCCTCTAACTGGAAGTAAAGAGGAAAGAGCACCTCCAAAAACAAAATTACTAGCAGAAACAAGCTTGAAAGTTATTCAGAGTCAAGGAATTTCATTTATGAGGATAGTATTCAGATCACCAGGCAAGAAAATAAAGTCATCAGATCGGTTAAAGTAATCTAAGATATTAAGGAGGAGCTTAGCTTGAAGAAATTAAAGCAAGGTATGCCTGAATATTTTTCTTCTCATCTTAAAAAGTTTGATAGTTCTGTCATGAATGAAACTAGTATAAGAAGGCCCAATACTTGAGCAACGAACCAATTAAGATTGAATATGAGGGCTATACTAAACCCTAGATTTAGAAAGGATACTATAATTGGAATTGAAGATTCCTCAGATGAAGAGGACAATAATAGTAAAAAGGCGGAGAAATTGGTAACTGAAGTTCTGGAGAAGATTGAAGAAGGTTTAGAAGCATTCCCGGGCCTTTTGGAAGGAAGTGATGCAATGAAAGAAGATGTTGGGATGGAATATTAAGAGAATTAAGTATTAACAAACCCTGTGAATTGAAGTGAGAGAAAAATTAATTAGTATACAGGAAAAAGTCAAATCTTCCAAAAAACAAGAAATGGAGTCTGAAGTGGACCAATCAATGAAAACTTCCATTGAAGAAAACCCTTCTGAAGACATGATGGATGTTGAAAATCTTAAAAAAGAACTTCAGTGGTACAAAGAGAAAAACAAGCATCTAAATGAGTCTAGTGACATAATTATCCAATCCAATCATATGCTAAGACAAGATTTGGAGGAGTTAAATACAAATTATGAGGAATTGAGTCCGTTGGCTCAAGAAGCAGTTAATAAGAGGAAAGCAGCACAATAGAGAAACTAAGAACTTTCTAAGCAAAATGAAGAACTTTTAAAGAGATTTCGAGCTACAGAGGAGGAGTGTTCTTGATTGTAGAAGAAATCCCAAGCTTTGGATGGCTTAGCAATTCTAGCAAAGGCAGCTCGTCGAGTTTGATAAGTCAGCATTCAGTTTTGCAAGGCTGCACGTTTCATCCATGTGTCATGAACAAATCAGACATTTTGGGAAGCGACTCCACATAGAAGGCTCGAGATCACTGCAGAGGTTCCTAATTATCCTAGCTCGTTTTCTGTAAAGTTAGCAGGTGCCTGTTGAGGCCTTGGGTGTGTTGGAAGTGATTGAGGCAACAACGCATAAAGAGAAAACCCGGCCTAAAAGGCTTCAAATAACCCTACGCAAGGAT